>OX369308.1:13423413-13488058 GCA_947284805.1 Coleophora flavipennella
TTTACTGATGGTAAGAGACGATGATGCCGAAGATGGAAGCGGGCTTACCAAGATTCCCCAACGCAATGGAGAACTGGCTATCTTATCTTCAAGCCGGAACACATCAATGTTGTTAACACTGATATTTGGCGGCAAGACTTAGATAAGATGGAGGTAGCTAGCCGGGTGGGCTATCCTGGTGTAAAGCGAATGGACTAACCATTACGCCACGGAGGCGGTTAAAATACAATTTGTACAATTGGGGCAAATCCAATTTTGTACAATTGGGGCATTTACAATTTTGTACAATGGGGCAATGGGGGCAAATATAATTTTGTACAAATGGTGCAAATAAAATGTTTTATTCCTAATACTATAATAAAAATGTGTGCAGGGACACAACGGACAAGTGGATCGCTTTTCGTGACACGTAACGCTTTTTCGAGACAGGAAACATCCTAATAGCCTCCCCCCCTATATAAAAGTTTCACTTCAAACTTTTTTCTGTTTAATTTCATATAATCATTTACAATTCGTCATATAACATTGAATAGTAACTTATATGTAAAGTGCACATTTTTTTGCTCCAATTGTATAGGTTTCTTGAGGAAAAATGTGTAGTGTCACGATTAGAATTAACGATTTCAATTGGGATGATGACTACTTCAAAGATAAACTATTAACTTTCCCTCAAATACCGAATTCCCTATTCTTAATAAAAAAAACCGTTACTCTATTTTCATCAAACTTTTAATTTCGTTATTTATTAAAATCACAAAATTAGTACCTAAATGACGCTGAAAAAATATGACGTCAGGTTCAAGTATTTCAAACATTTTTAGAACAAAATGTAATTTTTGACAGATGAGAAAAAGTTACTCAAACGACTAGCAGTCACCACCTATTTCACCTGTACACGAATGGGGTAACGTCGTCAGTGGCGTAACGGGCTAGGGCCGCTACCGCCAGTCCGGGAGGTCGTGGTTCGAATCCTGCTACGTACCAATTAGGGATGCATCGATACGCCTTTTTGCCGATACGATACCGATGACCGATACTCTTATAAAAATATCGGCGATACCGATACCGATACGCTTATTGAATTCAAAAAGGAAGGTAGAATAAATAAAACACAATTAATTAAAAGTTTTAGTAATCAAAATTAACATTTATAAGATTTTTATTTAAAAAACAAAGCATTCTTAAGTTTTGCGGGCAAAGGCGATTTCGCAAGTCTGTTTGAATAAGACCTGCGGTGGAAAATAGTCTCTCAGATGCGACTGATGCCTCGTTTGCAACGAAATAGATGGGACAACACGCGCGTTAACATTACATTTTTAATGCGCGAAATTTGAAAAGTATCGTTGAATCTGCCATAAAAATATCGCCGATACCGATATATCGGCAAACCCGAAGTATCGCCGATATATCGGTATCGGTATCGGATGCATCCCTAGTAACAATGTGTTTTCGAATTTCAATTTCATATGTACGTTTATCCGACGCTCTTACGGTGAAGGAAAACATCGCAAGGGAACCTGCATACGCCTGCGAAGAAACTCGTAGGTTGTGTGTGAGGTCGACCAACCCGCACTGGGCCCGCGTGGTCGGCTAAGGCTCGATCGCCCAAATTCAGGGTAGGCTCGAGCCGTTCGCTGGGACGTATAAGAGCTGATATGATGATGACGAATGGGGTGTGGTACTCTGGGTGAAAAATCGTTTTCTGACAGGTCCATATAAAAGACTGTTCATATCCCTGTCTTGCGCCTACGTAATCATGGGCGGCCACTATTCTTTAATAACAATTGGGATTTAACGAGTTTTTGTTCCGTTACGAAACATTTTTTACATTAAAGTTTCTCTAGCAATGTGTAAACAAAATGTACTCGAAGACGGAATTATAGTTGTATAACACCAAGTATTTTGAAATTGCAGTCATCCACGATGATATCATGTAATCATCACAGATTGTTGGTTTACAATGCAGTACCTCTATCGGCCCTTCACTTTTCTGTGATTGGCTAGCAAGCAGGTACCAGTAGCAATCAGTAGACAAAAAGTGTATTTTCCGGTCTGTGGGCAGGCCACGGATCGCACGGATGGTCGCTGGACCGGGGATAGCAAACCAGACAGACAGAAGTGCTACCATTTCACTATTGAACGAAATAAAGTGCCAAGAAACACTGAATCACCATACCATCGCTATGCAAATTCACAATGCTCTTAAAACTAACTGGTCTTAATTTTTGTCCGATGAGTATTAGATTATTTTTTCGGATAGCCTATTAACCCGGGAAGCACGTGGTGGGGTGTGATGTGACATTCCCTGGTCATCAATGAAAGGTGTTTTTTAAAAGTATTGATCCTGCAACCCTCGTCTCTCCATTAGCTGGAGTGAAGGGTGCGCAATAAAGGATAGTGGCTAGATCGCAATGATTCGAGTCACTATGATAAAAAAAAAAAAAAAATTATAAAAATGAAACAACTGAACACAAAAAAATATATTTATACATATTTATTTTATTTATTTCAGGCCTATGTCCAGCAGTGGACGTCCTTCGGCTGATATGATGATTTTATTTATTCATGTTCGTATTTATATACTTTTTCTTATTTCTTTTTTTTTGTTTTTAAATACAACATCTCACTGACTTTTACTTTTTAATTGATTTATATATATATATATATATATATATATATATATATATATATATATATATATATATATATATATATATGTAATTTAACAATAACAATTACTTTTTTTGATAATCAGAAATCCTAAACATGAAAGTTAATTACGTTAATTTTTAAAAAGAATATAGGAAAAAAAAACATAGAAGAATTAATTTTATACAATTGGCAGCTTTATTGATAGGTAGATAAAAATAAACATTAAGAACAGTATTCATTTACATTGTACCTAATGACAGCAGAACATTAACATTTGGGTATGTCATACCCCGCCAAATTCTGCGTGTCACATTACCTCACCACATGCTCCCCGGGTTAAGCATAGCTTTCCCATAAAAGGAGGACCCAGTTATTGCAGGTAAAATGGATTGACTGTTATACAGGGTCTTCGGCAGATGGTTGAAAATACGAAAATGGGGGATAGGTGGGGTCGCCTCCCACCTATTTTGAGAATTAAAAAAAATCTAGGACTTGTAATTTTTTTTACAGGATTTTTTTTCCTTTTTTTAGAAATTTTGCCATTTTTATACCTTTGAACACATGTAACTTTTTGTTTTTTAAAGCTAGCTCCAAAATCTTTTTTTTAATAGACTTTTATAAGATTTTCGGCTCTAAAAAACATTATGTTTGTTTCAAGTTATTGCTAAAAACAAAAATGTGGGCCCCCGAACTTAAAAAAAAAGTTGAACAAAAATTTAAAAGTCAACTTTGCGATGCATTTAAAAAAAAAATAATGGGGCTGCAAGGCTTCTGTTTTTTTTAAAACATCTCTAAAGCTTAGGCTTTTGAATGGTATGTAATTTGTTTCGGTATCTTTTTTGTAACCGGAGTTGTTAATTTTTTTTACTCAATTGGACCATGTTGACGAAATTCCACTAGTTACATGTTTTGTGAAATGTATCAAATGCAAAGTTGAAAATAATGTAATTACTTACTGTTGGGACGATTACAAAGAGCAGGTACGTTTTTTTACATTATTGCACACACATAATGGCTATCTTTTGTCATTTATTGGCATATTGGAGTTAGCACTTCCATATGCCAATAAAATGTCCGCATATTCCGCATTGGTAAATTGAGCCATTTTAAACCACAACAAAGTCTTAACAAAACGTCTGATAATAACAAAAAGTGACAAACAACAAAAAAACTTAACAAAATCACAAACGTTAACGTTTTTTTTTGTTTTCGTTAATTTCACTTTGCTGTGTTTGTGATTTTGTTAAGTTTTTTTGTTGTTTGTCACTTTTTGTTATTATCAGACGTTTTGTTAAGACTTTGTTGTGGTTTAAAATGGCTCAATTTACCAATGCGGAATGTGCGGACATTTTATTGGCATATGGAAGTGCTAACTCCAATATGCCAATAAATGACAAAATATAGCCATTATGTGTGTGCAAGAATGTAAAAAAACGTACCTGCTCTTTGTTACCGTCCCAACAGTAAGTATTTACATTATTTTCAACTTTGCATTTGATACATTTCACAAAACATGTAACTCGTGGAATTTCGTCAACATGGTCCAATTGAGTAAAAAAAATTAACAACTCCGGTTACAAAAAAGATACCGAAACAAATTACATACCATTCAAAAGCCTAAGCTTTAGAGATGTTTTAAAAAAAACAGAAGCCTTCCAGCCCCATTATTTTTTTTTTAAATGCATCGCAAAGTTGACTTTTAAATTTTTGTTAAACTTTTTTTTTAAGTTCGGGGGCCCACATTTTTGTTTTTAGCAATAACTTGAAACAAACATAATTTGTTTTAGAGCCGACAATCTTATAAAAGTCTATTAAAAAAAAGATTTTAGAGCTAGCTTTAAAAAACAAAAAGTTACATGTGTTCAAAGGTATAAAAATGGCAAAATTTCTAAAAAAAGGAAAAAAAATCCTGTAAAAAAAATTACAAGTCCTAGATTTTTTTTAATTCTCAAAATAGGTGGGAGGCGACCCCACCTATCCCCCATTTTCGTATTTTCAACCATCTGCCGAAGACCCTGTATATCATTACTGTCATTATAGTTTATAGTAACTAATTATATATGAATTCGCTAAATAAAATAATTGACATAACATTTAGATTCATTATAATATGAATGTATCATTATAATACAACACTTTCGCCAGCTATTACATAAAAGTACGTATAAGGCATCATTTGATTTGCATGCAATCGCTAATACGAAATGTTCAAAGACGAATATCTAATAAAATCATCTTATAATGTAATCTTTATGCATTGTTTGTATCATTTACAAAATGGCAATTACTATTAGCAAAGTAAATATATTAGTACAAACATACAGTATGGACACTCCCTGTCGCTCTCTAGCTTCCGACCTCACACCTTCGTCACCCGGATTGGTTACAGTTTGGTTCTCGAAAGTGTGGGATTTCACTGTGATTTTGTTTGCTAAGTCATTTGTTTTTAGAAATGTCATTTCACGACCGTTGTTGTATGCAGTGTCCGGGGTATGCTATTAGGCTGTTTTGGTATTATCAAACATCATAGAAGTAAGTATACGGAGAATATCACAACGTCGTAAGGACCAAGACTTCTTGTTATTTTTGGCCTTTACCGGACAAGGTCCTATTTATAGCGGTCAAAGGCCTATTAGTAGGTAGGTCCTTGCGAAGTAGAAAGTATAAATAAAAACATTAAATCAATAAAATGGCCTTGGGTCTGATAGACCTTTGCGATTTAGCCCTTCAAGTAGGACCTTGAGCCTTACGAGGTCTAACCTGCATACAGGGTGACTAGAATGAAAACAAAAACCGCCTCCTTGGCGTAATGGTAACGACCATTAGCTTCACAGCAGGAAGTCGCGGGTTCGATTCCGACTGAGCAATCTAACTAAACATGTTGACTTCACATACTGATAAAAGGATTTGATTTTTTTGTATGGAAAGTCTTGAACTTTTTAACTACTATTGTGTAGGTTTCTTCGCAATTGTTGATAAGCTACAAAGGGTAACATCTATCAGTTGCCGTTTTTCAAATAATAAAAAAATCTGCTGTCAGCTGTATTGCATGTTGGGATTAAAGGTTTCTATCTAGTTTTAATAATAATTAATACGTACTTGGCTCTCTTGTGTGTATGGCCTTAGCACAGAGTATATACGTATGATATCTCTAGAGATAAAAACTTTCACGGCTCGACGGGGAAAAGGAGTCTATAAATAAATCTTACGAAAATTAAACTATGTTTGTCACATTCTCACTACAGAAATATATAAGGAGGAGTATGCCGTATAACATACTCAAACGTGGGGCCATTTTATAATTTCCTTCTGGATATATTTTCTACCAAAGTTTCTAATGCGTCGCCTTAAGGCTTTCGTACGTGTCAAGCTGCTTATCTTCCGGCTACGCTAGGATGAGATGAGAATTGAAATTTGGATGTGAGAGAAGAGAGGAAGAGAGAATTGAAATATTTGCTGGATGAAAATTTAACCATAGTGCAGTGATAATAGAATGTGTATTAACTCGGCAACCTAAACACAATTATTGCGATTGGTAGCGATAACCATCGCAATCTTGCGAAATCAAGCAAGCATGCGACGTTCATCGCTGTACGTCATCGCTATCAATCGCAACAAACCAGCGAGGTATATCTAGAGATGGGGAAAAGAATATAGCAATTTCGCAATGTCTAGCGCTACATAGCGATGTCTCGCGATATCTATCGCTGTACATAACGTTAAACATCAATCTTTGGTGGAGAAGGGCCCGCATGATTTCAATTTTCGCTTATCATTATCACATCTCATCCTAGCGTAGCCGATCTCGATCAGTATTTTAAGTTGATAGGAGTGTACTATGATACTAATTGACACATATCATATCAATGTCTGTGACGACGAAAAAGGCTGTCATAGCTGGGCACGACTTAACTCTGTTCGGAGATGGTAACAATATGGGCACCTTTGGCACTACCAGTAGCGGCCATGTAGCCTCTATCGTGAGGTTGCTATGTTAACAATCCATATACGGCATATAGGCACAGGCCTCTTCCAAAACTAGGAAAGCTTAGGCCATACTCCATACACGGGGGCCTAATCTGAGTTAGGAGGCTGCTATATGCATAAAAAAGAACGGTATATAAGAACAACTGACTTCAATCACAAAATTGCTGTACTGAACCGACAAGGTGGTTTTTCAGTCATTGGTAGACACTTCCAGTTCATATCTTGGAAACTACTGAACCGATTTTGATGCAACTTGCACTGTTGCCTAAGTTAAAAAGGTACTAAATAAAATTAAATAAAAATAATTATTGCATTTTAATTTCTAGTATCTGAGAAATACGTGGATATACATACAAACATACACTTATGAAATTTGGCACACCTGTTTAGAAGCCTACATATACGAAAATTGTGCAATTCCAAAAATTTTACACACATACGTACGTATATACGTACCTCCTTTTCTGAATTCGGTAATTACTACGCTCTAGGTGAGGCCAGACACAATGTTTTAAATCGTGGACCAAAAAGTCTTTACACTTATGTCTATAAAATCGGGTAAAGAATACAGAATCTTGTAGGATTTGAAGCCAGACAATAACATAATGTGGTTAAATAGTTTGTTCTAAACGTTGCAAAGAAAACACTATCGTATACTTATAAATTAATAGGTATGATTGACAGCGACACCTCCAATAACAAAAATCAATAAGAGCGTGAATTATAAAATGAGGTCGATGTTATTGGTGCGTCTCCCCATGAAGTTGAATTTCTTATTCTTGAATAATAGCATAATAAATAATTCTTAAAATAACGCATTGCGGTGAAATGCGGTGGTAGCAGTGCAGTACCGTGATATTAAACTTTCATTGCTTTAAACTTTGCATTCATCATATCAGCTTAAATTAAGGCGATCGGGCCTTAGTCGACCACGCGGGCCCAGTGCGGGTTGGTCGACTTCACACACAACCTTCGAGTTTCTTTGCAGGCGTGTGCAGATTTCCTCACGATGTTTTCCTACACCGTATATAAGAGTGTCGGATAAACGTACATATGAAATCGAAATTCGAAAACGTATTGGTACGTGGCAGGATTAGAACTAAGACTAGCCGTTAGGCCACCGACGACACTCTCTTTGCATTCTCGTGTGGATATAACATCAATTTGAAACCAAATAGACAACTGAGCACAGTCTAAGGGAAAACCGGCCAAGTGCGAGTCGGACTCGTGTACCGAGTTTCCCGTACCACCACACATTTGGATATGGAACCATTAAAACATCAAAGAGTTCGAATAGGTACAACAACGACACCTATTCAGTTGAATCAAAATAATCAACGAGAGCGACAGAAAAATGTATTTTCTTTCATTCATTTCTGGATCCTTAGCGCGAGTCCGACTCACACTTGGCTGGTTTTTTATCATACGGTGGCGAATAAGTCACAAAGGGCTTCGCAACGATTTATTACTGCACAAAAATCGACAGCAGATATGAACTTCGTCATTTATTCACCTTTTTCGTGTATGCTTATCTCGTGCAATATTGTTTTCATGTTCTAATGACATAATTGGTTATATATCAAAGATTTTGTTTTGACTTAATTTAAAAAAATGATCGTTTTAAAAATGTTCACATAATTTTACATCATGTATTGCAATTAGTATTTTATGACTATTAGAAAGTGCGTAACTATGCACCTACTTGAATATACATTATTAAATAATTATAGATTCATTCATACTTTCTCTCTAGCTATATAGCTAAAGAGCATCGGTGGCGTAACGGCAAGGCCCATTACCTCCTGTCCGGGAGGTCGTGGTTCGAATCCTGCCACATAGTAATGTGTTTTCGTATTTCGATTTCATATGTACATTGTACGTTAATTCGACGTTCCTACGGTTAAGGAAAACATCGTGAGGAAACCTGTACACGCCTGCGAAGAGACTCGAAGATTGTGTGTGAATTCGACCAACACGCGCTGGGCCCGCGTGGTCGACTAAGGCCCGATGGCCATAATTCATGGTAGGCTCAAGCCTCTCCGTGGTGTCGTATATGAGCTGATATGATGATATAGCGACTAAAAATGATTCAGGTTAAAACCGAATTTAATCGCAAAAACCAAGTATATACTTATATTTTTTACTTATTTTTGGTTTTTGTTAATTTTCCAAACGAGTACTTATCCGATTTTGATAAATTTATATTGAACCGCCCTGGAGGCATGAATTCTCATATTGCGTCTTGCAAGTGTTTTCTCTACGGTCAACTTGAGTCTGTTTAAAGACTTCCATGTTAACCAACTTCAAAGATTTGATGAGCAGCTTTCGGTTAAGACCGCTACACAGCCCACGAGATGATAATAATTGTGCATAAGCCAAGCAGTGAACCGACGACCTGACCTGACCGAAGCCGCTGGATGCGGATATCGCAGGAATCCTTGGGGAAGGCTTTTGTCCAGCAGTGGACATATTTCGGCTTAAATAATGATGATGATGATAAGCCAGGCAAGGTACAACAGACAGTAATCAACTTGATGCTCACCCCTTCGCCGCCGGGTCCTTCAGCAGATACAGGGTGTGTGTCGGCGAGTTGCGCAGTTTGTCGGCAGTGGTGATCACCTTGTTGAGCCCCTGCGCCGCCGCCGACTGCTCGCCGAGCGCGTCGATCACCCGCGACAGGCTGTCTTGCATTACCCTGTCAATATACATACACCAATATATTAAAAAATAGATGATAATCCTTGTTTGGTTTTCATATCTAAACGGAGCCAACGGGACCCTGTTACTAAGCTCATGCTTACCTTTAAAGGGCTGTATTTTTTAACCGTAGCAGATAGCCGGTTGAAATTTTTATAATGGCGGGAGCTGTGTTTTATTTTCTCACTAGCTTTTGCCCGCGGCTCGCGATCGTGGACATAAATTTTCTCCACATCCCTCGGGAACTATGTCAGGATATGCTTATTAGTAAATCGTTTCATTTCCCACCCCCTCAACCATTTCGGTGCAAAAAATCACACGATCCATTGTTCCGTTGCGATGTTAATTAACCAAAAAAGAGTATATTTTCAGTTACCTCGGGAATTGCATCGGGCTATGCTATTTTCACGGGATAAAAAGTAGCCTATGTCCTTTCTTGTGACACAGGCTACCTGCATGCCAAATTTCATTAAGATTGGTCAAGGCGTTGAAGCGTGAAAAAGTAACAAACAAACTAACTAACAAACACAATTTCACATTTATAATATTATAAGGATTATAGAGGAGTGATAGCCGAGTCTCACTGGTGACCTGGTGATATAATGTGTGAACTGGCTTAATCTATGTCAAAAAAGCATTAATATAATAAAAATAATAATTCATTTATTCTCAGACTGTAAGAATCCAAAAGACACAAAATTCAAAAATCACATTTCATAAAACAATATAAAAATATGAAAAGATCACATTCATTCAATAATATAAAAAAAAAGTTTAAAAAAACTGAAAAACGACTTCAAAATGAAATTTACTCAAAAGTATGAAATAATATTATAATACTTAAATACACGAAATTAACCAACAAGAACGAAATCAAAGGTGGGACGAATTAAATTAGGGGCTTAAATTTTTTTGAGTTCGGTGTCAGCAAAAACTACTTACGTATCAAATGTTTTAGATTCAATGGTTTGCTGACAACTACTTACGTATCAAATGTTTTCGATTCAATGGTTTGCTGACACAGACCTCAAAAAAATTTAAGCCCCTAATTAATTCGTACCCACCTTTGATTTCTTTATTGTTGGTTAATGTCGCGTATTTAAGTATAATAATATTATTTCATACTTTTGAGTAAACTTCATTTTGAAATCGTTTTTCAGTTTTTTTAAACTTTTTTTTTATTTCCTTTATTTTTAGTGATAATGCTGTCTATCTAACAACGTTAAACCCAATCAACTACTCGCCAATAGGAATCATCAAATCATAATGCATGTGTCATTAAAAGATACAGAGTCCTGTGGCTTCTATCATCATCTCAGCAGCATGAGAGTTAAATCTTCCATCATCACCTCATCTGAATAACCAGAAAGAATACAACTATCAGTCTATGCGTACCTAGGTATCTATCTATATTTAAATAATTATCCACTAACTCATACCCGTTAATGAGTTGTACCTTTCTTAATCAGCTCATCATCATGAGATAATGACTGCCAAATGCAAATACTTTAATAGCTTTAGAAAACATATGAAACACGTAATACTTGCCTATAAAATATGAGGGTTGCCCTCGATTTCTCTGGGATTCCATCATCAGATCCTGGTTTTGTTATCATGGTACCACCCTTGGGATATCTTCTTTCCAACAAAAAAAGAATCATCAAAATCGGTTCATAAACGACGAAGTTATCCGCGAACAAACATAATATATGTATACGGTCGAATTGAGAAACCTCCTTTTTTGAAGTCGTTTAATAACAGGTAAAATAAAATAATTTAAGTGAAAACCAAATGAATAAAATTAAATATAAAACACAATTATTTATTTATTACAAGCTTTTGTTTGCAGCTTCACTTGCGTGGACAGATTTGTTTATGACTGTTTTTGAGGGTAGGTGGTGCGCGAGCCGCAAACGGCTCGGGAGCGTGGAAATGTTTTTTTCCAGATCATCTCTCGACGGAAACTATATCGGGACATGCTAATTAGTAGTCAATAGTATATTTCACTTCCCATCCCCTCAACTATAACTATTTTAAAAACCACGTCAATCCGTTGCTCAGATGCGGCGTGAAATCAACATAAATATTTTGTTTCAGTTGCCCTAGGCAGTGTGTCGGACTATTTTAGTATCACGGGATAAAAAGTAGCATATTATGTTAATTTTCACCTCGTCAACTATCTCTGTGTAAAAAAATATATTTGATAAGTTGCTCCGTTGCGACGCGACAACAAACACACTTTTACGATAATAATATTACACTAAATAAGACATAATTATTTATGTTATTAATGTAGGCAATTACTATTTTTACCTTCAGAAAAAGTACAACTTATGCACCTATTTTTTAAACGACTTCAAAAAAAGGAGGAGGTTTCTCAATTCGACCATATTTTTTTTATGTGTGTTCGCGGATAACTTCGTCGTTTATGAACCGATTTTGATGATTTTGCTTTTGTTGGAAAGGAGATATCCCAAGGGTGGTACCATGATAAGGAAACCAGGATCTGATGATGGCACCCCAGAGAAATCGAAAGGAATCTTAGTTTCCTGTTTGAAGACGGTTTTTTTTGTTCAAAATTGTTTGATAAAGATTTTGCACTTGATCGTGAGCATTTTAATTGCTTTTTGTCATCTTTTACAATCGACCTAAGTAGCGCTGTCATCAGTAAAAAAAAACACTTACTAAGTTTACTTTAACGAAAATTTTAAACGATTATAATAAAGCAATAGTCTTGTAGTTTAAATGTCTAGTTTTAACTATAAACTATAGTACTTCAGCATCAGTCACCTTAAATTATCGTCACTTACCATCAGGTGAGTTGATGCCAAAAGCTTACCAATAGTGGATATAAAAACCAAATCTATTCTTAAAATTCATCATTTAAAATATTCCTTTAAATATGTAATCAGTGAGTATTTTTTTTTATTTACTGATGGTGGCGCTAAAGTTAGCTAGAGGAGCCCCTTAAAAAAATTAACTGTATTGTATTGAGAGTTTCTATGAATAAATTATATTGCACTTAAAATAAATAAGATTTTTTCTTTCTAGCATTCTTTTCGCCTAGAGATGGGATTTGCTTTCTTGCTCCTCCTTATCCAGTTTGCCCTTATTCCTGAAATGTATATAGAGTAATTCCATAAAATTGGTTACACTCAAGTAAAGTTTTGGCAACAGTAAACACAATGACGAAACTTTTATCAGATAAATATTTGTTTGAGCTTGATTTCTTAACTGCATACCACAGACAGTGTATGGAAACTAAAGACCTCGATTACGAGTACTTACATACAACAATAATTCTAGGGAAAATGTAATGTTTTATTTCATCATCATTTCAGAAAAAGGGTGTTTGCGCTGAGCTAATTCATAGATAAGATTTGAACAACTAAAAAGACAAAATATGAAGTAATAGTAGATTGCTAAACAAGGGATGTAAGAGAGCTATTACAGAACAAGATCCTATTTGGCGCCCGTGCGAGCGCAGTTCGCAGGGAGAGCTAATGGATCGAGTGCATCCGAAATATTTAGACGACCGAGCGAGCGAAGCGAGAGAGGGAGAATATAGGTTGAGGGTGTAATAGCTACTTACAACCGAGTCGAGCTTTCTACTTTACATCATTGATGCGAGGTAAGTAAGAGTAGAAACTCCAAAATGATGATGGTTTGTAAGTTTTAGAGAGCTGACTGAAATACACAATCAATACACATTCTGACAAAGATTTTATTCCTTTTTCTGCACGCCATTTATTGAAATATTCATAGAATTTTAGGTATACCGGTCTCTGAATTTGTTCGGTAAAAGATTTTGTACGACATCTTCTGCTTCGAGATGATAGAAATCAGGCGTGCAGGCCAGTTCTTCATCGGATGAAGAACTTGACATGTTAAACTAACACTTTTAACTAGTAAAAACTTGTAATTTAATTATTTTATTACAGTCGCAAGTGAACAAGCATCAAATGAAATGAAATGCCGCCATTTCAATTTTTGTTTCAGTAATAAGTTTTCTTATTATTGTATGAGAAAAATTAAATGAAATGCCGCTATTTCCATATTTTTTTCAGTAAAAATTTTTATTTTCATTTTATAAAAAAAGAGATTGTTTCACTGAGGAGTTTTGCATAGCTTGAACTGTAAAGTTCACTTTACAATTCAAACATAGTGTGACGTAAAGTGATTTGAAAATGGAACGTTTAAAGAAACAATGCATTTTGTTGCAAATGCCAACTTACACAGCCTCTTTTTACAGTAGTAAATCCTACTTACTGAGCATGTATGATGTAAATAAAATTGGCATTGGAAAGGCACAAAAATGCAATGCATGGCTGAATAGACTGAATAGACAGTGGCGCTATTGTGCAAGTGGTTAAAGTTACACGAACTGTTGCCAGCCCTAGCTTTGTTGCACCATGACCCACTTGCCCACTTCCTTTCTGTTCGATATAACTTTTAACGTAATTGAAAGAATGTAAGCGACTTCGTCTTTATTAATATTAGGTGCTTATAAATGTATATAAAGAATTGGCAATTGAATAAAAAAGATTAAAGATTAATACAAAATAAAGACAGTAAAGAAAATTGACCCTTAAAATAGAATAAATTTATATAGAAATCATATAGTGGAGTATATCTTAGCTTATTATCAAGATATTTTGAGAGCATTGTTGCATTTTACACAAAAATAAACATTTTTAATTTTCTACAGTTATTACTATCAGTCACTTTGTTGTCAGATTAATCATAAAAAATAAAAAAATTAAATAGCCTAAAAATCCTTATTTGACCTAATAGATTTGGGGCACCGCAACGGTGGCTGAAACATCAGTCATACATTTCGATGACTGGGATGAATACGGCACAAATCTAAAGTCAGATTGCGGTGCGTTAATTGTGCACACGAAGCTCCCCTGGCGCCTGCTCAATTTGTACTTATGGTTAGCGTTACCAGGCGTCCGGATAAAGCCGGACAGGGTTAGGCTTTTTGGATGTGTGTCCGGCCAAATTGGATGGTATCCGCCTGTCCGGCTTTTGTAAGGCTTTTTAGATTTCAAGATTTAAACAGTTACCTTTTTTCTTTTCTTTTTTTTTATTCACAATTGGTAAACCCTTGACAACATCTCACCTGGTGGTAAATGACGATGTTGCCGAAGATGGAAGCGGGCTTACCAAGATTCCCCAACGCAATCAATATTGATATTTGGCGGCAAGACTTAGATAAGATGGTGGTAGCTAGCCAGGCGGGCTTAGAAAATGCCCTACCACCAACCAAACCGAGTCTTACAATTGACCCCGCCGGGGATCGAACCCGCGACCTCCTGTGTAAAGACAGTGAACTTTGCCTCTGAGCTACGGAGGCGGTCATTCTGGCGAGCGCGCCGTCGATTAAGCGACTATGACGGCGCTTCGTTGTCTGATTAAGACCTCGTTTAAAGGCCATTAAACAAAACTGAATGACTAACTAATGCACAAAATTTTGTCATGTCTAAAACGGACTTTAATAATTTAGGGAGTCCGGCTTTTTTACCCAAAAGTCCGGCTAAACTGGCTGGTGCGTCCGGCTATTTAGTTTTAAGATCTGGCAACCCTACTTATGGTCATATTACTAGGTGTAATTAAAATTATGATCATAATTTTAATTAAGTGACCTTGTGGTCACTCCACGAAACCTTTGAGAAGATCCTAGGAGATTGCTATGTTTTAGTTTAGAAGGCCGTTGGGGCAGTAAAGTTCTCGAGTGGCGACCACGCACCGGAAAGCGTAGTGTAGGCAGGCCTCTCACTCGGTGGACCGATGACCTGGTGAAGGTCGCGGGAAGCCGCTTGATCCGCTTGATGCGGGCAGCGCAGAACCGGTCGTCGTGGAGATTCTTGGGGGAGGCCTATGTCCAGCAGTGGACGTCCTACGGCTGATATGAAGTTTAGAAGGACCTGGGTTGGCCTGACTAGCCAAACAACTTATAAAAAGACTAAATTTACCATTTTCATTTGATATGTCCAGCAGTGGACGTCTTTTGGTAGATATGATGAGGGTACTCATCATCACATTTCAGAGCAGGCTAATCAGCGCAAATTAAATGAAACTGAAGCCTTCTCCAGATAATATGCAAAAAACGAGTAAAAGCTAAACTATAGCATTGTTCAAGTTAAGAACAATCAATAGAGTAAGAGCTAAACAGACTATTGTATTGTTGAAGTTAAGTTAAGGACAATAGAGTAAGAGCTAAACTATGGTATTGTTGAAGTTAAGTTAAGAACAATAGAGTAAGAGCTAAACTATGGTACTGTTGAAGTTAAGAACAATAGAGTAAGAGCTAAACTATGGTATTGTTGAAGTTAAGTTAAGAACAATAGAGTAAGAGCTAAATTATGGTACTGTTGAAGTTACGAACAATAAAGTAAAAGCTAAACTATGGTATTGTTGAAGTTAAGTTAAGAACAATAGAGTAAGAGCTAAACTATGGTACTGTTGAAGTTAAGAACAATAGAGTAAGAGCTAAACTATGGTATTGTTGAAGTTAAGTTAAGAACAATAGAGTAAGAGCTAAACTATGGTACTGTTGAAGTTACGAACAATAAAGTAAAAGCTAAACTATGGTATTGTTGAAGTTAATTCAAGAACAATAGAGTAAGAGCTAAACTATGGTACTGTTGAAGTTACGAACAATAAAGTAAAAGCTAAACTATGGTATTGTTGAAGTTAAGTTAAGAACAATAGGGTAAGAGCTAAAGTATGGTACTGTTGAAGTTAAGAACAATAGAGTAAGAGCTAAACTATGGTATTGTTGAAGTTAAGTTAAGAACAATAGAGTAAGAGCTAAATTATGGTACTGTTGAAGTTACGAACAATATAGTAAAAGCTAAACTATGGTATTGTTGAAGTTAAGTGAAGAACAATAGAGTAAAAGCTAAACTATGGTATTGTTGAAGTTGAGATAAAGTTAAAAGAAATATTAGTTAAAGTTATGTACATTAAGCTTATTTGTTTAATAACATATGTGAACCTTGTTGTAAAATAAATTTAAATAATAATAATAAAGTCTAGATGTTGAATGCTAAGCAAAGTCAGCATGTTTAAAACACTATTCGTAAAACCATATACAATATGTTTGTTGTCAAGTGTTTTGAACATTTTAAAACAAAAAAATGAAACTTATCTAAAACAGATATGATTTGAATAAATTAAAACAAAAAAATAATTACAAAAATTCATAGGGAGTTGATTCAGATACACCTCTGTGAGGAAATTCTCTCTTATAGGTGTATCTGAGTGAACTTCATGTGAGATTAATAAAATACTTCATAGGTAATTCCAAATTTGTGCTTTGAACTGTTCAAAACATGTTCAAAATAGATGAAGAAAACAACCAAACAGTTCCAAATATTTTAAACATTCTAAATATGTTTAAAACATTTTGAACTGTTTGATTTTCAAATTAAAAAAATCTTTTTTTTAAACCATCAGGGTTAAGTCAGTTGAGTGAAGTACTCTGTGCTGTTTACACCACATTTATTATTATTTTATACCTAACTGCCCAAGAAGAAGCGTAATGTATGTGTATCTGTTTCTTTGACTGAGCCAGTACTTGTACTCTTTTTACTTTCGAGCGACGAAGTAGTGAAGAAGGTATTGTGATGGCAAAAAAACCGAAGCAGAGATTTTGATGGGGATCGATTGTCTTACACTAATAGTAAAAAAAATAAATGTGTGTGTGTGTGTGTGTGTGTCTGTACCTCCGTCCGGTGCTTTAGTTCCCAAACTACTGGATATATTTTGGTGAAATTTGGGTTAAGGTAATATTATTTTTATATCACCAGGCTTTTTTTTAAATTTCCTATCTTAATTTTTTAGGGTTGCCACCATAGTTAAAAATCACTTACTGTTTTTTTTACTCAAAACTGGCTCTAACAATTTTGATGAACCTTAGTATGTTACTATACTTAACTATAATGGTCTACAGTACGCGGTAGTCCGTTGTTTCAAGAAAAAAACGGAATAAGGTACCTCCAATACAAATCCAACCTGGATTTGTATGGGAGGTACCTTATTACGTTTGTCACTTATTCTCAAAAATGGCTATAACGATATTAATGAAACTTTGTGAATAATTAGGACTTAATAAGGCCTACTACACTGGTGTATATCAATCAATATTCCATATAAAATCTGAGTAAGATACCTCACATAAAAACCCAAATTATTTGTAAATTTTTCATCAAGTCTCATGATGGTCAAGCCTGCACGAGAAAGTATGCTCAGAGTGGCTGTACAACTTCTTTTTATCTGATGGTAAGTGACAATGATGTTGAAAATAGAAGCAGGCTTACCAAGATTCCCCAACACAATGGAGTAATGGTTATCTTATCTTGAAGACAGAATACATCAATGCTGTTAACATAGATGCTTGGCGGCAAGATTTAGATAAGATGGTGGTAGCCCGCCACCATGTCCTTCACCAACCAAACTAAGTCATACTAAGTTAAGACTTCTCCAGAAATCAAACCCGCAACCTCCTGATGTGAAACTAAAGGACTTTGCCATTACACCATGGATGCAGTTTAAATGGCTTGATGGATTTTAAAGCGTGTGGTATTACTAGAATTGTCTTAGTTTCCTGAGTGTCATAGAAAACATTTTTCACTGTATATTAAAAAAAATAATAATTTTGATCTAAATTGTACTTTAAAGGGATCCTCCTCCCTAACTTGCGCTGCCATAAGTTAAAGAAATATACTACTTAAGTACATACTTAAGCTCAAGTTTTTCAATGAAAATGAAGAATGTTTGTTTATTGAAACTATCAAATCTGTGAAATATAGAAGCCCTGTTTTTACAGACAGCGTAAGTGCTAAAAGTGGCCCCTTTTAGTGTTCTTCATTTTCATCTTAGAAAATTTTTATTTAATTATGTATGCAGCTAGTACTTTATAATTTTTTAACTGATGGTGCACTAGTAATCTGGGGGTAGCCCCTTAAAGTAATTTGATACATAGGATTAAAAAACTGGTGCAGATCCCGTTAACTGTGGGTTCTACTCATCATAATGAACAATTTTCCCCAAGGAACCCAGACAAATCTATAAAAAAATTGGACCGTCCATAAAAAGTTCACAAAATTGCTTGATCAGCTGATTGATTTCTATGAAGTTTTTTTTTTTGCAATTTCAGCAGTCATAAAACAGGAGGTGTTCAGTATGATGAGTAGAAGCCCCAGTTAATGGGACTAACACCAATTTTGTTACAACTGTGTAACAAATACATTATGGACAACTGATAGCATCCCTACAACTAGAGCCAAGGTTAATTTCTATGTATTTTATTTTTTGTAGTTTAAAATTTAAACCTTTGTTTGGTTAATTTAACAAATACTTTACATATAATTTTTTTGTTTTTAATTTGCAGACAAACAATTTCCATTTCATACTTAACTGGATATAAACTGTTAAAAAAATCAATAGAGCCACGTAAATGAACATTACGTCTACTTGGATTCCAATAAAAATTCGGGCCTAAAACATTACTCAACGGTCACGATGTTTTCTTAGCGTTGTTTCTATTTTAGCCACATATATACTTTATATTTAGCGCAGGACCGGTCGTCGTGGAAATCCTTGGGGGAGGCCTTTGTCCAGCAGTGGACGATTTGTGGCTGATATGATGATGATGATGATGATATACTTATTATGGACAAGACCCTTGAAGGCATTGAAACCTTGACATGCCTTCAAGGTGGTCCAGGATATAGAAATAGAAACACTGCCGACGTTGTTAAACGCTACAAATAAGCTAATATAGTATGAAAAACAAGAATATTAAAGAGTTACCTACCTGACACTTCTTACATCTCCGTGAAAGCCAGGTGGGATGAGGGTGGAAGTCACCTTGGTGATCTCATCACGCAGCATCTCATTCACTGGCATGCTCCAGTCCATGGTCGCAGTGATTTGGGACTCTGTTCGTAGTAAGTTTCGTGGAAAAAGCCAAGTATAATATAAATAGGTAATGTCCAATAAAAACAATGTTATAAGAAATTCCTTTCATACACCGACCGAGTCGACAACCGTACACACATACACACACTCTCTATCAGAATCACGTACTAACTGACAGCACAGATCACTACTATATGTAGACTGACAGTGACAACAGTCTGATCTGGGGTCTGACGTCTGACCACAGAACACTATCACTCCACTACGGAGTCACTGAGTCACGTCTGAGTCATTGAGTATATTTTTCAAGGAATATTTTAATGTCTCTAGGTACAAAAGCCCTTTTGAGACAGTCATCATTACAGCTCATATACGTCCCCACCGAGGGGCTCGAGCCTACCCTGAATCAGGGCGATTAGGCCTTAGTCGACCACGCGGGCCCAGTGCGGGTTGGTCGACTTCACACACAACCTTCGAGTTTCTTCGCAGGCGTGTGCAGGTTTCCTCGCGATGTTTTCCTTCACCGTTAAAGCAATCGGTAAGTATGTACGTAAGTTTTTGAAAAACTCATTGGTACATTGGCCGTCCAGATTTGAACCCGGTACCTCTGGTTAGATGATGGACCGAGTCGTTACCGGTTGAGCCACCGACGCTTTTTATTTTTTTGAGACAGTCTTCAGTTTTAATCTTCATTTGTTTTTTTGTGATTTGTAATGCTTGTGATGGTGTATTGCAAATCTTCTCTGGAGTTCTTGACAGCATTTGCAGCAGCCTCATTTTAAAGTGGAACACCCGGTTGCAGTAGGGCGTCTATAAAACTGCACCCAGTGCAAATCGGGGTTTCACGTCCCCTTTCATTTTATTTTCTTGTTCTTTACATTGCTCACATACACTACACGATTTTCTCTAAAACGCACATTATTTGAAGCAAATTCTGGCAGAAAACAATGCAAAAACAATAAATTAAAACTACAAATGCGTTCACCACAAAACCCACCAAAAAACTCCTGAGTCAATGAGTAACACTCAGTGCTGCCAACCCCCAAATGTAACAGCCGGTCGTCTGACTCTTTGGTTAGACATCAAAAGTGTGCTGGGATGGGATCAACTACATTTTAGAGTATTGCTGTAAGTGAAATTCAATATATTAACTTTTTTAGATAGCTATTGATTCTACTTAGTGATTCCTACTTAGTGATATTTTATAACACATCTGCTAAACAACTACAATAATATTTTTTTTAGATATCCCTTAGAGAAAAATAAGCGTTCTAATATTTTTTTAAATTTCTTAACTTTGACTTGTCTACTGCGGCCTATTCAATTGATTTATGTACGATTCTAATGATTGACGTCCTAAAGCATCTTATTACACATGTAAAAATGCAATAATAATAATAATAAGACACACAAAATAAACAAAATTTAGTAGCCTAAAAATCGGCAATTTTAATTTAAAAAATTAAAAGTCGAATATCTCGAAAAGGGTTAAGTTTAGGGTAGGGTGTTTCATAGTGAAATAAGTCAGAAATTATGGGTACTCCACGCCCTTAACGGATCTAGAACGACTTTTCCTGTAACCCTGTATATTGAAATGGTGCATAGTTGATTTTCTTGTACATATTCAATCAATCAATCAAATATGCTACAATAAATAAAAAAATAGAATAGTACAGTATATAGAGTAGTAAAAATTTTAATTGCACTATTTTAATTGCACAAATCAGGCGGACTAATTGCTTAAAGTAATTTCTTCCACGCAAACCAGTATTACATATTGTATTATACTACTATTATTGAATTGAGAATATATATACTTTGACTTGAGGGCGGACCTAGGTCGGCTACACGAGACCGCCGATTTGTTGTTGTCAATTATTATTTTTCGCTTAAAAGAGGTTCGTACTCACCAGACCTTGCCCAAACAAATTTCTACTTTTTTCAAAATGTAAAAAAATAATTAAGTGGGAATATTTCAACACCCGAGAGGCAGTACAAAACGCTTTCGCGGACGTCATAGCCTCATCGCCTCAGCAGACTTCTATAGTAAAGGGATAAACAAACTACCATCAAAATAGCAAAATTTTATAGATTTGGGCCAGTGCTTTCTAAAATAAAAAAAAATACCAAAATTTTTATTTCTTAGTATATTCATACAAATCTCCAATTTCATAGGTAAAGACCTAATATTATATAGTTGTAATAAGAAGTGGGTGTAGAAATAAAACAAATTGTTACAATGTTTAATGCCCTTAATCAAAAAGAAAACAACAATGAACTTTACAATAATTAATCAATCAGTTCAGTTCAGTTCAAGCTCCCTCAAGCCAGCATTACTGCAGCAAGGGCGCGGGGGGAGCCATAAAAATAAGGGGGGTAGATAGGATAGGAGTGTAGGTCGGCCCAGTCAGGATGGGGAGCGATGGGAGTTTGAACTAGTCCGAATTCAGATGGGTATCAGATGGGTAGCAGAATGCTTCGCAGCAGAAGAAATCATCGGTTTATGGGAAAACAATATTCTAAAATAACGCAACAGAAGTGGACAATGAAATGTGAGCGACCAATAATAAAAGAAGTTGCTCTTTTTTGTTATACCTTTATCATCATTTTGGGAAGTGGTCGTTGTGGGAATAGTCATTAACAGGAAGTGGACGCTCTGGAAATGGTTATTCTGGGAAGTGGTCCTTTTGCAAAGTGGTCATTTTAGGAAGTGGACATTATGGTACTAATCGAATACCGCAGTGTCTCAAGACTAAGGTCTTTGACCAGTGTGTGTTGCCAGTGATGACTTACGGAACTGTGACATGGTCGCTTACTGGGGCCTCATAAGAGGGCTCAAGGTCACCCAAAGGGTAATGGAGCGAGCTATGCTCGGATTTTCCCTTCGCGATCTAATCAGAAATGAGGATCCGCCGCAGGAGAACCAAAGTAAATGACAAAGCTCACAGAATCGCTATACTGAAGTGGCTGTAGACTCGTAGAACCGATGACCGTTGAGGCTGTAAAGTTCTCGAGTGGCGACCGAGCACCGGAAAACGTAGTAGGCCTCCCACGCGGTAGACCGACGACCTGGTGAAGATCGCGGGAAGCCGCTGGATGCGAGCAGCGCAGGACCGGTTGTCGTGGAAATCGGGAGGCCTTTGTCCAGCAGTGGACGTTTTTCGGCTGATATGATGATAAGCCCTTGGGATCATTTCACCTTATGGTGACGATGATTCCGAAGATGGAAGCGGGCTTACCAAGATTTCCCAACGCAATGGGGACCTGGCTATCTTATCTTAAAGCCGGAACACATAAATGCTGTTAACACTAATGTTTGGCGGCAGGACTTTGATAAGATGGTGGTAGCCCTACCACCAACCAAACCAAATCTTAGAAAGTTGACCCTGCTGGAAATTGAACCCGCGACCTCCTGGTGTGAAGCGAATGTCCTACCCAATACGCCACGGAGGCGGTTAAAATATTTATGAAGAAGTGATTCTTATTTGAGATTTGAGTGTGTCTCTTGGGGAAACTTAGGTATTCAGTATGACGAGTAGAAAGTCCAGTTAACGGGTCCCATACCAATTTTGTTTATCATGAACCTAGAATAAAAGGTTTTTTTCTCCCTGCATATTATTAGTATAGTAAATTAATTTTTGGATTTAACTTTGTTAGGTGTTGAAGTGTTCCTGAGCATCGTTGAATTTCAATAAAATACGTACACTACCGAGTGGGAGGCCTACCTACGCTACGTTTTCCGGTGCGCGGTCGCCACTCTTACTGCCCCAACGGCCATCTGTTCTACGAGCTATGTGCCCCGCACACTTAGCAATTCTGAGAGCTATGTCGGTTACTTTGGTTCTCCTACGGATCTCCTCGTTTCTGATTCGATCACGCAGAGAAACTCTGAGCACAGCACGCACCATTGCCCTTTAGGTGACCTTGAGCCTTCTTATGAGGCCCACAGTAAGCGACCATGTCCTAGTTCCGCATGTCCTCACTGGCAACACACACTCGTCGAAGACCTTGGTCTTAAGACACTGCGGCATCTGGGACGCAAATATATTGCGAAGCTTCCCGAACGCTGCCCAGCCGAATGCTCCCACTTGGTGGACCGATGACCTGGTGATGGTCGCGGGAAGCCGCTGGATGTGGGCAGCGCAGAACCGGTCGTCATGGGAATCCTTGGGGGAGGCCTACGTCTAACAGTGGACGTCCGTCGGCTGATATGATGATGTACACTAGAGTTGCTATTAATATCTGAACTTATAATCCCTATCCCTACTAATATTATAAATGCGAAAGTAACTCTGTCTGTCTGTTACGCTTTCACGCAAAAACTACTGAACGGATTTGGCTGAAATTTGGTAGGTAGACAGATTAGGACCTGGATTAAGACATAGGCTACTTTTTACCACGCTCGCGAGCCGCTTGCGGCTCGCGCACTGCGAACCCTCGAAAAGTCATAGAAACGTGGTCCACGCGGGTGAAACCGCGGGAAACAGCTAGTTTGTCATAAATATCTAAAGCAGCAGATAGCAGTATTTTAGGAAAAATTACCTTACGTCATTGTGTATTAAGAACATGTTGAAACATCTGCTGCTTAAATATTTGAGATGTTCCGATATTATTAGCAACTTCGAGTGTACATAATTTATTGAAATCAACACTGCTCAGATATATTTCAACACCTCGCCCGCTACCATATATATCAAATGGCGACTGTACTATAGAACTGAATTGGGAAAATGAAACATCACCACAGTAATCTACACGTAACACCATTTATTACAAATACGTATTCAGATATTATAATTAGCCTAGATCATGATTAAGGAAGGCGAAGACATTTTTTCAAAGTACGTAAATATTAAATTTTTGACAAACAGTCGGTAATCATAAAGTATTTAGTAGGACTATGAATGAAAGCATTTTCACTTTTAAACAAGCTTTTATTAGCTTCACCTGTGTCTATGCAACATGAACATGATTTTCACTAGCCGTCGGATTAAATCCAAAATTTGCACACGTATGAAGAACCGATGACAATACAATAATTAAATAAGATCGATCAGGATTAACGATTAATTTAAAAAAAAATACGTCAGAAGCTTTCTACTACATTTTCAGTACTTACTTGAATTTTATTCATATCTCACCTGATTTTAAAATTGACATTCTTAAAGCGAAAATAAACAAAACGAACACTTTTTAATAGACTTCAAAAGAGGAAGAGGTTTTTAGTCCCACAAAATGTTTTTTTAATTTATTATCACAAACAAACCGATCATATGCCTAGCCAAAATTAACTAAGAGCGATAGTTACATAGAAAAGCAGATCTGTTTCATTCTTAGAACCACATTATACAAAATTATTTTTTATTCGCCAAAAAGCAGGAAACGGTAGGTTTTTAAAATCCACAATTGATAAGCCCTTGGCATCATCTCACCCGATGGTGAGTGACGATGAAGATGGAAGTGGGCTTACCGGACCCCGAACGCAATGGGGAAATGGTTGTCTTATCCTCAAACCGGAGCACATCCATGCTGTTAAAATTGATGTTTGGCGGCAAAACTTAGGTACATAAGATGGTAGCAGCTAGCAAGACGGTCTTACAAAAATGCCCTACCACCAACCAAACTGAGTCTTACAAAGATTCAGCCGAGAATCGAACCAGCGAACTACTGGTATGAAGCGAATGGATTAACCCTCACGCCGAGGAGGCGGTTATTCAATACCAATAAGGTTAGACTACTCAAAGGACTGAACAACTTTCCCAAAAACCTGTAGGTACAATCGGAGCAAAAAAGTTCAAGAATCCATTCAGTTTTCGAATCGACTGATCAATTACTTACTATTAATGACATTTAGTACTAGAAGTTTAAATGTATTTTTGCTCCAATTGTATACATGGACAAGGTTGTTCAGTTTCATCTGCCGCTCAGCGATTACAAAGTCGCTCAATCCAACCTTCCTAATAATATCCCAGGAGTAATCTTAAAGTACCTTTGTGCCTAACTCCTAATGACTGTGATCGAACTGGGGTCTTGCTTTTCTTATTATTGTTAAATATTTTTTTTCCCTGCCTAGTTTACTTTTATCGTATGAATTTTTGATTTCCAAGACGTAAAAATACTTATATGCAAAAGGTTGATCAGTCTTACGAGTGAAAGTTAACAAAGAATACATTTTATACATACCTAGTAACATTAAATAACAATACAAATAGACATCTAAAAAAATACAGAAATCATGTTTAAATGTGTTTAAACATTATGGGTTATTTTGGACCCCCTTCGAAACTTCATAGTCGCTTCTACACATGGAACTGAACAATTTACTTATTCCAAAGGACCAATGGTCAATTCGCATAAAAATGACTCCTTACAAAATTGGCAAATGGGTCCAATTTCAAAATTGTTCAGTTCATGAATTTCAACCACTGTGAAGGTTTGGAAATTGAAGTACTCTCCAAGTTATTAATGCCATTTGTACATTTACTTTGTAAAGAACTGTTAAGAAATAAAAATAATTTGCAAAATAAATTATAAAATTAAATAAATAAAATAGTCATGTACAAATTTTCTCTATTTCTCTACAATTCAAATGTAGTGTTCCTGCAGTAGATACAATTTATAAGAACGAATGTTTTATGAAAACTATTCAATCAACGGAATATTAGAACAATAAATTGGATTATCAGAACAATACATTGGATTCTCACTTCGTTTCTCCATTAATAAGATCATAAAAACCTTAAATCATATAAGTGTAGTATTTAAGTTTTCATGGACGTGACGTGACCAAACGTAAGTGTCCTGTAGCACCCTGTGCTCGTGTTATTTAAGACGAGAACTAAAATAAACCAGCGTTTTTAGATTGTGATGATTAAAAATTTAATGAAAACACGACTGCACAAAAACATCACCCCACTTTTTCGGAAAGTCGGGTAAAATATATCCTATGTCACTCACGGGATTAAGACGAATCTAACGGTACCTCGCACTATAAATTCCATGAAGCCGTTTAGACGATATCGTGGAATAAGGAAACATACATGCATAAATTAGACCTGAAAACAATAAACTCCTTTTATGTGGGAGTCGTGTAAAAAGTAGACTCACGTAATAATGAACTCATGAAAAAAAGAAAAGCATTTATTTTATAAATGGAAACAAAGACATATTTATACGATGAAGGACCAGTTGAATGAGGCTACTCAACATAATGATCAGGTTCCTTGGGGAAAGTTGTTCAGTAAGTTGAGAAAAAGCCCGAGTTCAGGTCCTGTATAAAACGGATCAAAATAAGAACGAATTGAAACTTAAGGTGCAAAACTAATTAAACTTCAATTTTATTGTGTTTAAGTTTATTACAATGAAAACCATTACATATCGATAAGCTCTTATGCAAATTCATCATGAACTCTTATATGAAAAACCCTGGTGTTTTTTTATTTAGAATCGTTACAAGCGATCGATTAAAGGCATTAAAGACTGTTAGGTAAATTAATGAAGAAATTATACGTTGAAGATGTTTAAGAATCGTCATCAATAACTAATTCTGAATAATTATTTGTTCGCTCTAATTCAGGGTAGGCTCGAGCCCCTCGGTGGAGACGTATATGAGCTGATATGAATGAAAAAAATTGTTAGTAATAACTAATAACTGATAAGCCTCCCTAGGTTAAAATAAATGGGTAGGATTTTTAGATTTTGACCCTTTCAACGTTTCTAAATCATGAGCTTCCTGTGATTTTTTAGCAATGTTTCTCTGATTTTTCATGTAAGATGTTGTAAGATATACTTAAATGGAGGCTTTAATAAATAAGTACCTAAGTTTGTTACAATTTAATGACGTCTTAGTGGACATACTTATTCATGAACACATTAAAATTAAAATATTATTGTACTCTTTATGGTATACCTACCTTCCTACTTGTTTTCGTAAAATCAGGTAAGAAAAATGCTTATACCACTAAAGAAAAAACTAACTAATCAACGAGAAATAATTTAGGCCAAACACACTAATAGATACTCATAAGATAAATACAGGGTGGGCTGGATGTAATAATATCATATAGATGACACATTATTTACTGTAATACCATGCGAATTTATTCAATATCTGACAGCAATCGTCATTTTTCTGCGGTGTCTGTTATTTTCAAAACAAATTTTATTGAAAACCTACTCTGTCTTAAGATATTTTTTTGACATACAGCCAGTTGCAGAAAGAATTATTAACATTATCATTTGCTATTAAACACTAATGGGCTGTCAACTTCACACGTTTTTTGACGCTGATAGAGACTTGAAAGTTCATAGACTTTTTTAAACTCACGGTTAGTAGGTGATTTTAATGGACGAGTTTTCTCAGTAAATTTTCATACAGACAGGTGGTCCAAACAAGCACCATATATTGTTTACATCAAGAAAAGTAAGGAAACTACGAAGTGCAGTTTTCGATCGCTGGCTAAAAATGTGTCGAAGATCACAATATTCTGCTGATCCACGGGAACTCCTTAGAATGCTCAGAAGAGAACACACAGTAAATAGGCAAATTTTCCATTAAAAAGAATCATGCTCTTTGTTTTGAGCAGTTTAACGAGTTCCCGAGGATCAGCAGAATGTTGTGATCTCCAATTAATTCATAGCCAGGGGTCTAACCTAATGACTTTACTTCGTAGTTTCCTCACTTTTCTTGATATAAAAAAAATATCGTGGCCATTTGGACCACCATCTCTTTGAGGCGATGTACTGAGAATACTGTGGCCCTTATTTTGTTATGAGTAGTATACGTTGATCGGCAGTACAACTTTCTGTAACTTTGTATGAGGAGTCTTAAAATAAGTTTTATCTGTTATAATTTGATCTGTTTCATTAATAGAAGGCACAGTCAAAAGTTTGCCTAGCATGTTTTGTCAACCTGTATCTTTGTGGTCTTCTTCATATTGTGTGGTATTGAGGTAGTTGCCTGGTGTCTTACCTGGAAACACCCGCGGTCACCTGGCGGCCATTTAGATTTACACCTACGGACGGGTGTAACGCGACTTTAATACACATCTTGGAATTAGACGTGCAGGTTTTCTCACGATGTTTTATTTACCGTTTAAAGCAATCGGTAAGAGAAATATAGTTACGAAAATTTCGAAAAACTCATTTGGTACATTGACTTTCGGATTCGAACTCGGGACCTCTGGTTAGAAGGACCGAGTCGTTATCGTTAGGCCACCGACGCTTTTAAAAAAATATATATTTCTAATGAACATGTCCAGTTTATAAATTCCTAAATAACGATAACATTGTAAGTATGTAGATATATATATAGGATTCTCTGTCCAAAACTTAATAGGGGCGTTTATTCATTAAGACTTCGTCCAGCAGATACGGCTTACTTCTTACGGCTGATATGATGATGATTCATTAAGCTTAACAAATTGCAAGTGAACCTAAAGTAAAAAAAATTAAATTTAATCGTAAAAATATTGGTCTTTGACTTTCAGAATTGTTTGATCAACAGGTAGGCCAACATTGTATGAAAAGCTCTTTTTTGTCTTAGCGAAAGTAATGAGGTAGTTGACTGCTAGTCATTTGAATAACTTATTTAAGGGTGCTAACGGGACCCTATGACTAAGCCTCCGCTGTCCGTTCACCGTCTGTTTATCCGTCAGCGGGCTGTATTTTATGAACCGTAATAGGTAGACAGTTAAGATTTTTACAGAGTGTTTATTTCTATGGCCACTATGACAACAAATAATAAAAACAAATAAAGGTGGGTGGCATACAATAACATACTTACATTTGCAGTTTGTTTAGAAACTAGCAACATCTAGTAGTATCTAGATATTTTGGTACGGAACCCTTACAGTGCGAGATCGATTCGCATTTGATCGGTTATTTTTATCATGTCATAAGTTATTTATTTTTAATGCTATCAGTTGATTGATTGGGTACCTAGGTAGTTACCTATCCTATTGTAAAGTTTCTTTAGAGATTTGTGAATAATAATAATAAAAAGCTACAGATAAATTATGACTACCAGAGTTTCAATACATACCTAGACTCTTTCACCAAGGAAAGCCTTTTGAACTGTAATGTTTTGAGAAGAATAAGGTTCATTAATTCAGTGGTTTTAAAATGGAATGCGGTAAGAAATAGACACTGCAAGCAGACAGATCCTTAAATCTTATTTTATTATTGGCTAAAACTTGTAAAAGTATAATTCGGAATTACACCTTACATCACTAATACCAATTAATACTGAGAGTGCTGGGAAGATGGTAGGACCTCTAGGCGAGGCAATCAGGTGTTGGCCTCTACACAGCTTAACTGAGACCTGATCTGATCATCCCTCGGGCGCCCCTGTTCCCGGTAGTGACCTACGTTCCGTCGTGGTAGGTAGCGACAGATACATATATACAGATACACGCACGAGTAGGCAGTTCTTGATGCCAAGCACGTAGTTTCTATAGAAAAACCGAACTACTTTCTTTCGTTTTCTCTATGAAAAGAAGGTTCTCTATAAATCTCCCCCTAATACGTAGAGCACCTTAAGTTTGACCTAATCAAGAAAATACACATTGCTTTTTGTTTTATAGGTTTTTTGCTTTTCATTACACTAATCACTAAAACATGTTAGTATCTTCGTAATACTTAATCGGCACCGTTTAATACACATTTAACATCACAGGACCTGGGCGACCGAGCCTAGGTCGGAGTCTCCTAGGCATGTAGCGCCATCTGTAGAGTAGCTAAACTGAACTAAAAACATTATTTTATTCTGTGAAAACGGATTTGTTCAGAGATGAGACCTATCTAGAAGACGATGTCCCAGTTAAGCGTTAGGCCCAAGTTAACCATATCTATAAATAGAACATCGAAAAATACTTAGCTTTCGTCTACGCTGGTTACAATAAATGGTGGGCAAATGGACGACTCTAAAAACTTTAAATTACATCTTGTAAATAGGTAGCTATCTAGTTAAAACGTGTAGACATATACATTGTACATAATACATTTTATATTAAAATTTAAAGAGAATCTATCGTAGTTAGTAAATAATATAACAATTAATTGTAACAAGGACCGAATTTGGAATTGGTTTTACGTGAATATTTAATTAGGTAATTATATTTATAAATATATATTATTTTGTAATTTGTAGTTTCCGTAATACTTAGATACCTACAATTAATAAAATGTTTTTTTAATGATGAGTGGAAATTACTTTGATCAATACAACAAAATTTTTGTGGGACCTGTTAACTGTTTGGGGCTTCTACTCGTCCTACTGAACAACTTTTCCCAACTTTTTCAACCCTCCTCCCCCCCCCTCCCATTGTCAATTCGCAAAAAAATATTGAACTTTGCATGCTATTTTGTGCATTTTTTGTATGGAGGGTATTTTTTTCAGAACCGGCTATTAATTCCTTGGGGAAAGTTGCAGTTTAATGAGTAGAAGCCTCAGTTAACGGTTTCCACGCTAATTATGTTACACTCTATCTATATACAATGTGCCCCGCGACCAAGTTGACAAACTTCAAAATGTTAAATTTTAAGTAAGATCGAGGAAAAATGACAAGAGGCGGGTTGTTAATATTGTTATTATTATTTTATTATCACAAAGTACTATTTATAAACAAATCTACAAGTAGGTTAATTTTTGTAAAGCACCATTTTCAAGTTTATTTTAAGTAAGATACATAAATTACATATAATTCGACAGGAAAAATAAATTAGTGTTAAATAAGAAAAAGTGGTATTAAAGGGTATTGATGAGGCTTATTTTAAATTATCTTAGATGAATAAACAATAAATAGATTTCTTTAACGACCTTTCTAAGTTTGTTTTAATTTTTTGATCGTATACAATTTAAGTTATCGCATTATTTTTAATTAAACCGTCATAAAAAATGTTTCATTGAAAGAAGCTCAAAAACTCGAAAATCGCTTAAAACTACTAAGAATAGGGTCAACTTGGCATGAACTAGTATAATCGTAATTTAAAAAAATCTCCGGGAGTGCCAACAGAAGTGAAAACTTTGTAAAGTTTTATAAGTGTTGACTCTCCGAGTGTTCCTGGCGAACAACTAGGTTGACAAAGTTTTGACCCTGCCAGTGTTTCTGGTAAGGTGTTGGTTACGTTACATGGTTACAGTGTTGCGAGTTCAATGGTTTTTTCCCATGTCAAAAATGCCCAACGCGCCTAAAGATTTTTAAACTTCAAAAATAAAAATTGTTATATACATAACAAAACCCGGAGTTTGTTTTCCCTCGATAAATTTACTTGTATATTAAAAAGGTAATATTACAGATTTTCGTTATTTTTGACGTCAACTACTTCTAAACAATAGAAAACCCAAGGTTGAAAAAAATACCCGTAATGTTGATGATCTTCCTTAAAGTCAAAAGCTATTAGAAACACGATTGAGCAGTTTTGGCTAGTAAGAATAAAATCGCAAAGATAGGTCTACACCGTTACTCTCAACTCTAGTTATGACTAATATTTTTAAGTATACATTTTTAAAAATAAACAACATTTTTTTGTTATGATAATACAAAGTGAGTAATGTTATTATCTCAAAGTTTGTCGAATAGCTCGCGGGACACACGCGTAGTTCGTACCTGGCTAAAAGCTAACAACGACGGCGGCAGATTAACTTATAACTTTCAATTTAATGTTGTACCAATGTAATATAAATTTGGTGTTAAATAGGAACGTATCTAAGAAATGGAGAGTGAAATATACAATATAAAATACCCTCCTATTTCGTTTTAAAGTCCAAGTAATAAGTAACAAATAAGTGAAGTAAGTATTATGTAGGAAGGTATGCGGAAATGTATACAATTTTGTGATTTAATTATTTTATTTCCATTTTTATTCCTACATCGTCAGACATAACAGTTTGGACCCGGACATCATCACATTTTTATCTAAGTTTTGTTGTGGGCTGTTAAATTTTATTTCTGAGTAATTATAGGGAAGTTGTTAACAAAATAACGTATTTCATTAAATTTTGATTTTATCATAAAAGGTTACAAAACTGCCTTGAGTACCTATATGTATATTATTGACTGTGACAGGTGTAAAGTAGGTTTCATCAGAATTTTCCAACAATGTAAACAAATATCACTACTTGATATTTAGCACTTAATCATGTATGGTCATGCTTTGTTGAGTAATGTTTTTGTTTATGTTAGTCGCACTATCATCAACCCAATTGAAGTGATCATAGCATAGAATTATCATAGACTAGCTTTTGCTTGCGGTTTTACCCTGTGGACATAATTTTTTGACTACCTTTGAGGGTGAGTAGTGCCAGCAAACGACTCTACAAACAATTCCCATGCATTGTGATAAATATCACAAAGCATTGAACTTAGTTTTCCCGAGATTCCTGGGGAATTATATCGGGCTATGCTGATTAGCAGTTCATGTCACTTCCTACCTCTAAAACTATTTCTATGCAATAAATTCTTTGCTCCGTTGCTGACGTGCGCGAGCGTGGAAATGAGTTTTCCTCAGAGATCCTACAGAGTGTCCTACCTCCTTGACCTTCTCTGTACAAAAAATCACAATAATCCGTTGCTCCATTGCGATATAAAAGAAATCAACTAAAAATAGGTAAATTTTCAGTTTCCTCAGAAACTGTATCGGACTACTTCTCACTTGCTCAACTATTTCTATGCAAAAAATCACGTTGATCCGTTGCTCTGTCGCGATGTAAAATAAAGACAAACACACAAAGAACAGCTATCCCACGGAAAAACAGCGTCCTTCTCCATGCAACAGGATACGTGAATGCAAAATTTCGTCAAGCGTGGAAATGAGTATTCCTCAGAGATTCCTCCTATGTCCTACCCCCTCGAACTTCTCTGTGCAAAAAATCACAATAATCGGTTGCTCCATTGCGATGTTAAAGAAATCTACCAATAGAAAACGGTAATTTAAAAAACTAAAAAACCCGCCTGCGTTTCTGTGTAATTTGGAAATGAAAAACCCTAAAACAAGAAAGTCGTCATACCCGATTGCACTTAACTTAAGAAAAATTGTAGCAGTCGGGACCCATTCTAGAAAGTCAGCCATCTAGTCAGTATATTGGAGTAATCTGCAATGTAATATAGGTATGTGCTCTCATTTCATATGCCTTTATTTCTAGAATGGGTCCCGACTACTACAATGTTTCTTAAGTTAAGTGCAATCGGGTATGACGACTTTCTTGTTTTAGGGTTTCTCATTTACAAATTACACAAAAACGCAGGCGGGTTTTTTAGTTTTTTAAATTACCGTTGTTTATTTTATTAATTTTTTTAGTTTTATTATTGAATGAGTTTATTTGAATTTGGCGCCAAAAATCCGCCATTTAGTTTTATTTTATTTTGATATACCCAATGTCACTCACACAGTAAATATGTATCTAACGACACCCCTCAAACTAAAATCTATCGAGCCGTTCAGGCTGCAGTGCGTGCCTAACAATTATACATACAAACATATACCCAGTGTCATTCTCACAGTAAAAACGTATCTAACGACAACCCTCAAGCTATAATTCATCGAGCCGTTCAGGCTGCGGAGCGTGTCAAACATTTGAATTTTGCGCCAAAAATCCGCCATTTTGTTTTTTTTATTTAAATATACCCTGTGTCACTCTCACAGTAAAATGAATCTAACGACATGTCTCAAGCTAAAATCCATCCAGCCGTTCAGGCTGCAGAGCGTGCCAAACAATTATACATACTAACATACATACATACTCTCGAAAAACATAACCCTCCTTCTTGCGCAGTGGGGTAAAAAGAGGTACTTCTTCAGTATCGGACTATTTCTCACTACCTCAACTATCTCTTTGCAAAAAATTACGTTGATCCGTTACTATGTCGCGATGTAAAACAAGGACAAACACACAAAGAACAGCTATCCCACGGAAACTGCTGAAGAAATCGGGATGAAAAATAGCGTCCTTCTCCATGCAACAGGCTAAGTGCATACAAAATTTCGTCAAGATTTGTTTAGGTTTTGAAGCTTGAATTATTAGTAAGGATAACTTGAAGATAAATGATCTTGTTTACATTGTTGGAAAATTCGAATAAAAGGTACTATAATCCTCTTATAATCACCAGGGTCACGTGTAACGGTGCGCACGCATTAGAAGCAGAGCGAACGCTAGCTCCGGTCAAGACACGTATGTGGCGAGGCATGCCTCGTCCATATTTGAATAAATGTACAGACAGAGGCATCTTGTTTCAATTCTAGGTTGCCTCTAAAGATGCGTTCAGAATATAGGCAGCCTCAAGGTGAGCAGCCTTGCCAGTGTGATACGGACGTACTCGTAGGCAAAGTACCGAGCGCCGTCCGTCGAGACCCCTGGTCGAGGCATGTGTTTGGTGACGCATGCCTCAGGCTAAGCGTGTCAACATTTGAGCAAATGCACAGAGGCATCCTGCTTCAACCCGAGGCTGCCTCTAAAGATGCGTTCAAAATAAAGGCCGCCTCGGGGTGAGCAGCCTCGCCAGTGTGATTCGGACGTACTCGGAGCCAAAGCGTCGTCGAGCGAGGCATGTGAGTGGTGAGGCATGCCTCAGGCTAAGCGCGTCGACATTTGAGCAAATGATCAGAGGCATCAGTCTCAGGCAGAGGCTGCCTCTAATTTGTGCGTGCGCACTTTAAGACAGACTATCAACCATAGTACGAATCAATTTATTGACAGCAAAACATGAATAATCGTTATGGGAACCAGTAGATTTTGGGTTCCTGAAGAAATTTTCCTTTTGATAAGTCCTAATACCCTGTATTATAGGTAACAATCATTCTATCTGTACATCATTGCAGTGGCGCATGCAAATCTATATATTTCTAAAGACCCATGCACACACCCATGTAAATGGTAAGAATATTTATAACTATCGGTAATCGTATACGTTTTTTACTATACTATATATTTCTGTTCTATATTCTTTGGTTGAACTAGTGCTAAATACCATAAAGTTATCGAACCTTAAGTTGAGTGTTATTGAAAAAAACAGTTCTATTTATAAGCTGCCATTCTTTAATTTGTGGTTCTACCTAAGACTTTGAATAGCTTTCCTAAAGAAACATAAGCTCAATCCGTAAAAATGACTTTTTGAGGGGGTCAATTTGTTTTGATAAAAAACAAAAACATTTTCGGGAATTGAATTTTTTTCTTGGGGATATTGTTAATGATCAAGGATAGAACCAAAGAGGATGTCATCGCTATTATATAGCTATTAGAGGCGGCACACTTTCATAGAAAAGTTTTTAGTAATAAAACGTCAAAGTTTGGGACCTAAAGTGAGACGTAAATAGAGAAGAGCCAATAGAGCAAGTGAGAGATGTAGTCCGCCATGGAAACGCTACTAAAATTTCACACAACATATTTTTTTTGACGTTGCGATAGCCTGGGTAGAACCTCGAATGAATACGATGACAGCTAATAAGTTAGGACTTCGTGACCTCGGGCCACAAAATGTGAACCGTTTAGTGGGGCTCATTCGATGGCTTTCTTATTTATATTATGGATTCTTAGTAGAAGTCTTTGCAAAGGATTCATCTATTTTCGTTAGAGGGAATGGGCGATAGGAATTTTAAGTCCTTCTATAAAAGAAACCGCTAAATAGATTTAATGCATAGGAAAAGCATACCAGGTGTTAACAGGTATTTACATAAAATTATTTAGGAGTCGGAGAAGAAAAAAATATTTATTAATATAATGTCTCAATTAGGAAAGATGATATAAGCAGCGATATCAGTTTTTAGATAACATAGATTACAAAAGTGCCCTTATTTAGGTACCTACTTTAACTATGTACTCATAGTGATTACAAGAATATATTGAGTTTTGGCAACCAATTTATCACTGATAATAATGAAATAGTCGGCATAGAAAAAAGGATGTTTATACCAATTCATATAATTACGAGTACCTAACATGTTTTTGAAACCAGGTATCTGTCAGGTATTTATTTAAGACCTAGAATAATATCTGTGGTTAATACAGCATTAGAGCAGCAACAATTTAATTAAACATTAAAATGGTTAATAATATCATGTTAGATAAATATAAACTGTATTAATTATAATTTAAAACTAAAAGACCATAACATCAATCCCAAAATTTGGGCAAGTCTTTTAAGGCGGAAGCGCCATCAGCTTTTAGCCCTACCTGAGTTATTATTTAAACCTATTATATAACTATTTACATATACACCTATGGTTATCATAAATTACTTTAAATGTAAGAACTTGTAATTGAGATGAGCTGTTCAGTTAGAAAAGTTACGCCACTTGAAAGTTAACACTCGGGACCACATTTTCCACAAACTGTTTTATTTAGCTTCACGTTCCGTATAGGTATTTTTTTGTTTGCTCCAAATCATGCAACCGATTTTTCTTCACCGATTCTCATCGAATTCCACATTATATAATTTCAGTTATAGGAAAACCAAAAAAAAATCTTGAAACTTCTAAACGTCGATCCTTAAATCCTGATGCTGCAGGAGTTCTGTCAACCTTAACCATGAATGTTATGTATTGCGAATCGTCGTGAAATTTCGAGCTCGCTCCGACACTGATTAGTGATTGCGTAAGTGTAGCGCGAAATGTAAAAAAGTTTTAACATTTATTGTTGTTTCATCATATCAGCCACAAATCGCCCACTGCTGGACAAAGGCCTCCCCCAAGGATTTCCACGACGACCGGTCCTGCGCTGCCTTAGTATTATTGTTGTTTGACCTATCACAATCGTGAAATTTCGCGCTCACTTCGCTCACGTTAGTGTTTATAATACTGCTGACGTATGTATCGTGAAACATCGCAACGTTTTAACATTGTTGGTTGACCTATCAGAATCGCGAAATTTCACGCTTGCTCCGCTCGCGTCAGTGTTGTAACAACTGCGTACGAGTATGTGTAACGCGAAATGTCGCAACCGCATTTACAGCAATTCAAATAGTTGCTGTTCTGCTAGCCAACTAGCCTCGGGCTGGTACTGTTCATACCCCCCAAATACAAATCCTGGCTAATCCCCTGGGTAGGTATCATCAATTAAAAGTTTAAAGGTTACATAGATAGTTTACACGGTAGGTACGGCAGACGTGTCATGTGCGGTATGCATATGAAAAGGGCCAAGTGCTAAAATCTGGAAAACACGATTACGGAACAAACAAACTAGGAGAACAAATGCGCTCAACTCCAAAACCGCCCTTAAAAATCAATGGCTAAGTAACTAGAAAAAATCTATTTGCGCACGGACCGTCATAAAACGATGTAGGCACAAAGCAAGTAACAGTTGTCATGTCGAGGAAATTGGGTTTTCCCTGAAAAATCATTAAGATACGTGAATGACCAAAGCGTATTTAACTGTAACCGAGAGATTCCGAGTAAGCAACTAAACAAGTAATTTACAACACAAAACTTGTATTATGATGTATGAGAAAGATAAATAACTTATGGTTTTCATGTTACTTTTGATTTAAAGACCTCTTTTTTACGTGAACAGAAAGTTGATAGGTTATAGATAAAGTATTATTATAGTATAGTATAGTAAGTATAGCATAGCTTGGTACATTTGACAAGAAAGTATTTTACAGTTGGGTTTTATATTTTTATTAATTTTACTTTTTTTCGTATGAAACAATCATTGGGTTAGTAAGTTATATTATTTTTAATTCCATTCTACAGGTGCCTATTTTTGGCGTAATTATTTGCACAAACATAGTTCATATTAAGTATTTTTATTTAAACATGTTAATCAGATGGCACGGTGATAAAAATAATGATCCTTTTCGCCTATACGAAAGTCGCTTGCGCTTATGTGGTTACTTTAAACTAATTTAACTCACTAATCATTATCGTGTATCTATTTACACTTAAGCGACCTTATCACAATATTTACAAAGTATTAAACATATCAAGAATATCTATCATCCGTCTTTTCTCTTCAGCATTCACACACTCTAGGTCTTTCGCATTCACACACTCTAGGTCTTTCGACTTTCTGTCTTACCAGAATATGGTTTAGTCGACACCGCCAAACTAATTAATAAATCATATAAAAAAAATGTCTTTTCACACACATAAGTAAAACCAATCAGCTAACTTTCCATGAAAAGACACATTTTTATATTTTTTTATCAGTGTGTATTACGCCTGTGGTAATGGTAGATGCTACTTATGGAACTGATCCATCGAGCCAGTAATCTTGGTCCCAACACAGTGGCCATATAGCAGTGGAACCCTAAACTTCTTCGTAGGTGGAACCACGTTCAAATGGCTGATCAGGTCAATTGGCATTGTTCAACTTTTTATAAGGCCTGTAAATAAAAAAAAAAAGTATTTGGAATTGTAACGATTTTATACTGTTATAAAGTAATTTAGTAACGCTGAATAAGTAAATAAATTAAATAATCGTCAATTAAAATTAGTACTGAGTCCGTTTTATTCAACTTGATGGGCCTGAAATTGAGTGACTGAGTGAAAAATGTAGTGATAAGAGAGAAGTATGATTTGAAGGAAGACGTGGTAACAAAAGTAGAAAAGGTTATGCTGCATTGGTTTCATCAAAAATGCCGCGATTTGTAGCGAGAAGAATAAAAGGTTATGTATGAAAAGATTGATGAATGTAAGAGATGCGACGGAGGTATGTCAGGATCGTGCAAAGTCTCTGCCTACCCCGGTGGAGCCAAGGCGTGAGCTATATGTATGTATGTACTTGGGCCTGTGACGCCTAACACTTTTTAACACTTGAAAAATCATAAAAATAATAATTGATTAAAAATGATAAAATTTATTCAAATAAGTTTCTTAAAAAAGTATAATATCTTAAAACTTTCAGTAAAATAATAAAAAAAAACCTTTATTAAAAAAATGAAATATACGGAAAAACAAATCAAAAAGTTTAAAACAATGCCAATAATTAGTATATGGGTTACCAAAACAAGTCAAAAAGTTGGGGAAAGTGGTTTAGTTCCACGTGTAGAATCTACCATTGAATGAACATAAGATCAATTATTATACAGAAATAAGCCTCAAACTAAAAGTCAACCCGAATATATAGAATAAAAACCTATAAATTAAAGTGAAATAACTAACAACAATTACAGGCCATGGGAGGTTGTACAGTTTAAATAATGGATTAAATTTTTCGGTGTCGCATCACTGAAATGCCGATCTGTCATCCGATGGCGATGGAAATCATCAATAGTTTGGAGTGATCTGTTCCTTACAGGATACTTTTCTCAATTCCATAAATGGAACATGGTTTTTGTATCCGTGTGATTGTGGGGTAGGGGCCACAGGTAAGATAGATACAGTAGAGCCGTTCTATGACGGAGCCATTTTAAGAGTTGTTATGCAACATTTATCTTGTACCCAAAATGTGGTTGAAGGTGAATCGCAAATAAAATATATACTTTGGTAATACTGTGCCCTTGGTCGAATAAACCACACTGTGCCTCAGTTATGGTAAGAGATCCAGAGCATTTTTGCTTGATGATACTTTATGCTTGCTTTGTTTAAAAACAATCGGGTGGTGCTGTGTCGAGGTACATTGCCGTTGGATGAACGTGACACAATTTCAATTTTACTCCGTGAGGAGATAACTGATGAGCTTTGCTTGTTCCAAGAAGTTTTGTTACAATTGTCCGGTTTTATCGGAAACAGATCTCATTTTATTTCGTTATATCCGTTGCATTCCAGTTTTTTAACCTGGTATGTGATCCCGTATGTGACTTTAAGACGTTTCACGTCAATAAACAACTAGCGGTCTTCATAGGCCGGCTCTACTTTAGTAATTTACTGTAGTTTGCGCGGCAAAATAGTTGCCGCTGTTCACTATCACGTGCACTCACATATATGGAAAAACCATGTCAGGGCGATGACTGTAAGTACACATACATGAAATCCTTACTGCTAAATTAACTCTATAGCAATCAACTTCAAATTGACAACATTCATCGGCAGTGGCTGCCTTAAGCGTATGATTCCGCGCACCTGAGCCTAATATCACAACCAGATAGTTAATGACGCTCCGCGTTTTAACATTATCTAATATCAATAAATTCGTAAGTTAGTCCGGGAGAAATCGTGTTCCGTTGTATGTTTCATTGTAGGTTGCTGAGTTCAGTCTTCGTTAGTGTCAAGTCCGAGGTATCAGTTTAGATTGCTTTGACGTCAGCACTCACTTACATCCTGGAGTGAGTCTTTTTATATAAGTAGGCCGGTTTCCTCCGCTAAGCGGTTTGAAGTCGAATCAGTGTGTATTTAACCGGTGACTGACTCGTCGTCGACCGAGCGCAGAGCGTGCATGGGGTTCTCAATAATGTTGCAGGTAGCCGCAGGAGTGGGGCGTGTCGGTTTGCGGCGAAATATGAAGTCTGCGAGGCTAGTGGACCGGCGTGGTGTCATCGCTTCAAGTAGGGCTTCAATCTCGCCGCTGCTGCGGGACTCGACTGCGTTCTTCTTGACGTCGCACAGTGAGCCTCGCTTGTCTCCATTCTCGCAGGAGCCCAAAGTCCGGAGCTCGTTGGAGGTAGACCTTGCGCGCGAATGCATTAGTGACATGATAGCCGACAGCGGCGCTGTGTCCGCCAGTGACAGCGGGCGCTCGAGTCGGCGCAGTCGGCGTGCGCGCACCGCTTCTGCCAGACTCTCGCGGGATGTCGACTCCCCGTTCGTAAGCTTGATGACTGACGAAGTGTGTTGATTGTCTGGAAGGTCAAACAATTGTTGGTCGTTGAAAGAGTGTTGGTGGCGTAACGGCTAGGGCCGCCGCCTCCTGTCCGGGAGGTCGTGGTTCGAATCCTGCCACATACCAATGTGATTTCGAATTTAGATTTCATATGTACGTTTATCCGACGCTCTTACGGTGAAGGAAAACATCGTGAGGAAACCTGCACACGCCTGCGGAGAAACTTACAAGTTGTGTGTGAAGTCGACCAACCCGCACTGGGCCCGCGTGGTGGACTAAGGCCCGATCGCCCTAATTCAGGGTAGGCTCGAGCCCCTCGGTATGAGTTGATATGATGATGAAATTGTTCAACCTCTGGTTTATTCACAATGAAAGCGGACGGGCATCGGCTGCGACAAAATCAAAATATCTCCAGAACCATATCCCATTCCAACCTAGTTTACTTACCGCAGTCTGCTCATGCCCCCGTGCTTTCTTTATTGATAAAAAATAATGCTCATATCCTATTTAGATTGTGATCTTACCGGTAGGGATGGAAGCACGCGGCGAGGGGGCACCATCCTCGTCGGTGTGCCCCTCGGACAGCGTGTCCAGCGCCCGTCCGCCCGCCGTGGTGCTGGGTGCGCCGCCGCTACCCCCGGCAGCGCTCGTTGATGGCGTCGGATTCTGTACACATCGTGGGCTCTCGGGTTAACTCAGTTTAATAGAGCTTTCAGTTTGAAAAACCAGAATTTTGTTTTCAACTTGGGGCACGATTCTGCTGGCTAAACTGAGCAACTTCCATGGCAAATCTGCAGTAAATATGAATTTTCCATGTCCGTCAAAAACGCCTTATTGTTCTAAAAATTGCTTTCAAATATGACGTCACACACGAGTAACGTTTATAACACTATTTACATGATTTCAATAATTAAAAATTTAAAATGAAACAAATGACTAAAGAGTGAATTTTTAAATTATTATAGCACGATTGCTTTATAGTCAATAACAGTATATAGGTTTAATTTATTTTAAAATACCATACACGCATGAGGATTTTTTTGCAAAAAACAAAGGATAAGCTTTTTTAAAATTCAAGTGATTTTATATTGACCCAACAGTAAAATCGTTTTCTTTCACTGAGAAGAGTCACTGTATCAATATTCTTTGACCGTTTGTGGGAAAAGGCTGCGGTCTCTATTGTAGGGGGTAGATCACGCTACTAATGAGCTGAATTAAGAAGATATTTTAACTATGACCTTATAGTTACGCTTAAAAATTGCAAATTCTAAAAAGAATCTAATAGCATTTTCTCTATTTACTCAATGAAAGTGTATTATGAATGAAAACTAGTGATTTATCTAGTTTGTACTAATTAAAATCTTCTGAACATAACTTATTTTTTTGTATACAATCGTTTACATATAAGATTCAAAGACATTACTCCTTGCAACTTACAGCTCAGCAATTGCTTCAAAATTTATTAAGACGTCTTCCGTTTATCTCATCCGTTAACTTCATTTTGAGTCTGTATGAAAAATGTCATTCTTAAAATTAATCCAATCAAGTACCTACCAAAAAACTTCGTGCATTTGTTTTTCTCGATTTGAAATGGATACTTTCCTACTTAATTTAATTTAACATTCTCGATATATCTACAATAGGATTGACCAATAAATCACTTAACGATCTAAGATAAGATAAGATATAAGCTGATCAACGAACATCTAGAGGATGTCGCGACCGCTGAATATCTCTATAAAAAAAAACACTATTCTACTTCCAATGTAAGTATGAGATAACCCTACAAATGTATTTGTATATTCATCTGTTTTGGTCTAACTAATTACTGGATTGTTTCCGATTAACGAATAGAATTTCATCCTGTTCGTCGATACTGATTCGATACCTAGTGACTTGTGTAGAGTTAAGCGTAGCTATAGAAAAACAACACTGTCTGCTAACTGCCGCTTCCATCAGAGTAAGAACCCATATAGAGGTCCATAATAACGAAAATAATAATATACTTTCCTACTTAATTTTATTATTTGGTCATTAAGATATTTGTCATTTTAGCACTATGGACATTTTAGCAACATTGACATTTTAGCATCATGGTCATAACACCCCGAAAGGTTATTACATAATATTTTCAAATATGCGGATATTACGTATCGTTTGAAGCAAATTTTAATTCAGCCGTATCTTATCTAGAGAAGCCTTAGACATGGTTCTGTCTTGTCTAAGGGAGATGCCCTAACTACTCGTAAGTATGTATTGAAAATGCCTTTGATGTTTTCGTTTGCGTTGGGCCGACATCACTAGAAACTGGTTACTGTAGCTGCACGAATCGCTGCTGGAGTTTCTAATTAATTGTCCCCAGTTGCTGAACAACGGTGACTATGTCAAACGGGGCTCGAACTCCCCCGTCCCGCCCCTCGCCCCCGCATGGTTGCCCTGTGTAAACGTCTCCGTTGGAGGACGCCTGTATGGATTCTTTAGACCTTGTTATAAACTAAATACATGGTCTACGAAAAAATTAGTGATATCACAAAACTTACGTCATAAATATCTCTGGCGCCAGGTGCATGGGGGCCAGAGCTGTCCCCGACGCCGTCCAGAAAGTATGTCACCATGTTGCCCTTGCCCTTAACATCCACGGTCCCTCGACAGCGCAGACTGAAGCCCCGTGTGCAGAGTATCTCATACACCTCCTCCGTCACCTGAGAAATAAAGTGCACTAACACGTCATTACAAACAACCCTACCAAAAATAAGAGGCCTTTTTCGCAAAAGCTTGTAATAATAAAACAATCCATTAAACATATCTTTTCAGAGTTTATTGTGGTACCACAATCGCACAGCTACGCTTAGCTTTGATTACAATATAATTGTTCTTGCAAAGGAAAGCAATAGTGAATATAATTATTATCCAAGTACACAAGTAAATTGTAAAACTTTATCTAAGTAGTTTTAAAAGATATAAACATTTTCTTATTAATAAAACATTTGCCATATTTGGAGTTAGTGATTTATATACATTATGCAGTTATTGTGTGCTGGAATAAGAATTTATTTTAAACATTAGCCTTTAGAGAGCATTGTCTGGAAGTAAAATTAAGTACGAGCAAATAATGTTATTATTAAACTGAACTCAAGCTTTTATTTGCAACAACTCTGTTGGTAAAATGATGTGAATAGCATTAAGTGAGATTGTCAGTAGAATGAGCACCTGAATGTGGTCCAGTAGGCCAGTGGAGTCCATACGCGAAGCGACGTTGACCGCGTTGCCCCAGATATCATATTGCGGCTTGCGGGCGCCGATCACGCCGGCCACCACGGGTCCGATGTTGATGCCTGACGATCAACACAATGTCTTCATACCTGACTCTCAATTCCTTCCAATTAAGAATTCGCATATTGCTTTGATAATCAATCGCTAAGCTCAAATGAAATGAAATCAATCTTTATGTGTGTTGGTGAAACCACAACAACCGCATTGACACCGCACCGCATTAATCTATCCTTGCAGTTGAATAAATGGTAACAAATACATAACTCAGGTCCAAGCTGTACGAGTATGTATTTACCTTTACAGTACATAAAGCTTCCCCTGAGTTAACGCAATCTAGTGCTTGAAGTGAAAAGGATAGGAAAAATGCAGAACGGGACTTGCAATTATGGTTTACATTTTACTTCTTCCTTACCTATCCTGATGCGGAAGTTGTTGAAGGAGTGTTCGTTAACATACTGAAGTTGCTCGCGCAGGCGCAGAGCGTAGTCGGCCATTGCAGTCACGTGCCGGAAACCTTCCAGATCACGAGTGGCTGCTGTTAGACCTACCATAATTAAATTAAAATAAATAATATAGAAATAATTCAGTATCTTGAGCTTAAGTATTCGTGGGCTTAAGTATTTTGCCTAACTATTTTGTTTTTGGAACGAAGTTCCTTAAACCGGCTCACGGGTAGAGCGAATTGGTACAAATCGTCACGTGTTACGTAAGTAACGAAATGCGGTGCGTGCAATTATAACTAAAGTTCGCTGCGGCGCTAAAATATTAGTCGTCTAGTCGAACTATTAAAAAATGCAGTACTGAATCGCCTATGGAATATAGTTTTCTCACGACCAAAACGTTTCATGGCGCTTACGGGTTTCGTTAAACGTCTAAAATGAATTAGGCATACCATAATGCGCGACCCAATAATGCACGACTTTTGAATGTACAGTCCGAAAACTCGTGTCACAGACTTAACTGAAATAAGGATATACCCCTGACCGCACTTCTTTTTAATTTATTAGGGTTCCGTACCCAAAGGGTAAAAACGAGACCCTATCACTAAGACTCCGCTGTCCGTCCGTCTATCTGTCTTCTATTGCCGCTATAACAAATACAAAAAATTAGTAAAATTGAAAAAATAAGGGGATCTCCATACAAAAAACGTGTTTTTTTAAACATGAAGAAACTAGCGCCATCTAGTATGATGGTTCGGAACCCTTTGCACTAGCACCATCTATTATGATGGTAAGGAACACTCTGTGTGCGGTTCTGACTCGCATTTGGCCGGTTTTTTTTTATTAAGGAAATCTAACAGCTTAAAAAAACTCTATCACAAAGTCATAGTACAAACTATATAGCCATTTAATGTATATACTAAGAACATGATTTCATTTAGAATTTAGATTAATATATTACTTATGTTATGAACTATTGTGGCCGAACAAAAAGTTTGGGTATGCAACTTGAATAATCCTTAAGCATCACTAGGCCATCAAGCAATCTTAAGATCAGAATCCAGAAAAGTTTCCTTACCGTCTTAAGGTTGTATTTAGATTTTGGTGAGGGCGAGCGGCGACCCAAATTGGATCGCGCATCTCACTACTCTTGGTATGAATTAATATGAATCGCTGACGACCAGGGCGGTCACGCGACACTATTCATACAAAACTGTGGGTCGCACGACCCGGTCGCAGTCCCTGTCGCCGTCGCCAACATCCGAATGCTACCTTTAGCTCCATCTTAGCACAGACTTCTGCATTTTTGGAATGTTACTGATACATCAAAAGTTAAATTATATGCGTTTGCCTGATAATGCCATTAAGATAGCCAGTACCCATTGATTCGGGAAATCTCGGTAAGCTCGCCTTCGTTTTCGGCATCGTCATCATTTACCATCAGGTGAGTGAGATGATGCACAGGGCTTACCAATTGTGGGTAAAAAAAAACAAGTTTATCTTCATCATCATATCAGCCGAAAGACGTCCACTGCTGGATAAAGGCCTCCCCTAAGGAATTTCACGACGACCGGTCCTGCGCTGCCCGCATCCAGCGGCTTCCCGCGATCTTAACCAGTATATCATCTTATAAATAGATAAGTATTCCTTTAAAGAAACGAAACCATCAAGATTCTTCTCAACAACAGCGTGACACAAACCTGAAGCAGCCATGTATGTAGCGCCCGTGCTTTTAATCTTCTCAATGTATCTGAATTGCTCCTCAGCCAAGATCTCGTCGAAATCGGCGATGATCTCGTTGAGTAGGCGAAGGCACTCCACGCCCTCATTGTTGCCCTCCAGCTCCACGTAAAACTCCGAGAAATTGGGGATGGACGCGAACATGACGCACACGGACTCGCACTGTTCGTGGTACAGCTCCTGCTGTAAGAATAATGTTGAGGGAGGTGACCTTTCTCTGGTTTGCCTTCACCGGTGCAAGTGCGTGATGAGATAATGCGAGCAAATGCGTTTATTGTGAACCTTTATGGAAATGATGAAAACCTTGATACCTACAGCCAGAGCTAGCTTCGTTTTCAGAACGTTCTCTAATTATTTATATTAACATAATAATTGGTCTTTCTTATTTGATTGCTACATTCAAATCTTAGGAAAAAATATATATATCGATAGACGTTCGATTGGTGCAAGACAGGCAGTTCAAACTATTTTACAATGGCGTCTTTTTTTAGAGCAAGCCCTAGAAAAGCCCTATTGTAGTAAATAAAATATTCAAAGATGCATGGTGCAGACATACAATTGACATTGCAGGGTTAAATAAAGTCTGTGAGAAAGTTGCCTATTTGTCACACACCTACATAGATGTGCGGTCAGGCTTATTTTTTAACCACTTCCCTGGCGCAATGGTAACGTCCATTAGCTTAACATCAGGAGTGAAGTGGCCACTTGTTTTAACGCGTAATTTTTAATGATATAATAATGGCGCAATCCGTTAACAATAACGCTAACGCTGTTGGAACAGTAAATAAAATACAAAACCTATCTATGTATGTATATTTTTATCTGCGTTTCTGCGTCCCTCTTTTTTTGCTTCCAGGTAAGCTTGTTTTTTAATGCTGATTTATGTACGCCAGAGGGTAAAGTAGGCTACACGAAAATGTATGCACAGCGTGGCTCTAACATTATTTTGGTGGTATCAATTCAAAATGCTGAAGTGAGAAATAAACAGCAAATCAAAAATATGTGTATCAAATGTTACATATTTTCATCGTTTGGATAAATCTGCAGGTAAGAAAGTTTTTCCGTTGGCGGGTTTAGGTTTTTTAAACTTTCAACTAGTATAGGTACATCCCTGTATATTCGTTGTTCGTATGACGAGTTGCAGGTGTAGTGTGGGTATAGTACCCCTGGAAGGTTCGGGCGTGTGAACGATGTACTCACGTCGATGTTCTTCTCGTTGTTGAGGAAGTGCTGCGCTACGTGTTCTGGCAGGATGTTCGCCAGCAGCTTGCGGTTGTACGCCTCCAGGTGTTCCATCTCCTCTTTCTCGTCTGCAAGAAAAAATTCGTTTAAAGTCTCGAGGGTAATCGTCAACATCATGAAATAGGTAATAGTTGCTTCGTTCGTTTGTCACATCGGTGAGCCAATATAACATGTTTTGTTTTATACTACAGGGTAACATTTTTGAGGGAGGCTTTTGCTCATGAAACTCATCAATACTTTTTTTGAAATATTTAGCACATTTTTAGAACAAAAGTGGTTCAGTGAGTGTGTGTGAAAAGAAAAACGTCGTCGTAATATTTGCACTGCTGTGCTTAACTACTGTATTTGTCATGTTGACAACACTGTTACGTAATTATAGTGTGACTGTAACGTCTTAGAATAATATAATTATAGTGTTGAAATATCATGTTTTCTGATACTTACTGTATTAATATTTAATACGTATTAGTTAGTATTAGTATTTAATATTCCATTTTACGCCACGACGTTTCTATTTCCGCACAGACTCTATCATGATAGAAGTCCCTTCAAGAATTGATCTATGTATTTTACTTATCACGCTGTTTACCTACATAAATAAAGGGTAGTCGACTGCTACCATTTGAGTTAATTTTTGTATTATCTTTGAAAATGGAATGTGTAGGTCTGATTAAATAAAGATTACCTAAAAATGAACTAAATGGTTTAAGTTTAAAAGATTATTTATACTTATAGAAAAACTTTAAGCGTTACTTCACTCTTTCAGTTTTATCTATGAACCATTTTTTTTTGAAGTTGAGCAATTAAAAATCAAATGTTTGATGAAAACATACCGAGTTTCAGGAGGAGAGCAATTTAGGATTTAATATTGCATAACTAGTTTTTGCCCGCAGCTTCGTCCGCGTGGACATCGTTTTTATGACTATTTTTGAGGGTAGGTGGTGCGCGAGCGTGGACATGAGTTTTATCCAGATCTCTCAGGAACTATATCGGGCTATTCTGATTAGCAGCCTATGTTACTTTCCACCCTCTCAACCAATTCTCTACAAAAATCACTTCAATCCGTTGCTTCGTTGCGACGCTGACGAGCGCGAGCGTGGAAATGAGTTTCCCTTCATTCATCGGGAACTAAATCAGGATATAATATAAATGTAAATTATAAATATATGTAAATTATGCCATTTTCCACCTCCTAAACCACCTCTGTGCATAAAATCACTACAGTCCATTGTTCTGTTGGGTTGATCCACGAGGCACTCGCCTTGCAGAGTACCGGGACAAGCGTCTTGGCGGCAAGACCTACCGTAACTGGTCCTTGTCTTCACCTTATGGTGTTGGCAGGAATAGCGGCCCTCACTGTATGCCCAAGGGTAGGTAAGTGGGGATGCTATATCATAAACGTGGTAGTTTTAGCGTAAGTATCTGGTAGATATACGAGAGGGAATTCTGAATTCTGTTGGGTCCAAAAAAACCAGCATTATTTCAGTTCCTTTGGGAACTGCCACGGACTATGCTATTTTCAGGGAATAAAAAGTAGCGTATGTCCTTCTTAGTGCCACAGGCTACCTGCATGGTAAATTTTATCAAGATTGGTTGAGGTGTTAAAGCGTGAAAGGCAACAAATAAACTAACCAACAAACACATTTTCACATTAAACTAATATTATTAAGGCGAAAGTTTGTAAGTGTGTATCTTTGTTACTTCTTCACGTAAAAACTACAGAACGAATCTGGCTGAAATTTGGTAGGTAGACAGATTAGGACCTGTATAAACACACAGGATACTTTTTTTAAAGCTCGCGAGCCGCAAGCGGCTCGCGCACTACGCACCCTCGAAAAGCCAAAGAAACGATGTCCACGCGGGTGAAGCAGCGGGAAACAGCTAGTTTACAATATTGCAGTAAGCATTTATTTTTGATGCAACGAACTAGGTACCCTATTGGCCATTGTTCACTAATTGGAAGAATTAATACGAAAATTTGCGAAGGTTCTCCAGTTCAGGCCCTCAGGTCCTATTGACGTGTCCTTAAATATGGCAACAATTACCGTTCGCCTGTAGTTTCCAGATGAAGTCCAGGCGGTACGTGCTCTCAGTTTGCTGCGAGTGCAGGATCAGGGCAACGGTGGCACCAAGAGCGATCACGATGTTAGTCCAGTGCTGGTTCCAATCGAGGTCGCATTGGTGTCTGGAAGGGAAACAATGCATTGGATGTCCGTCAACACGAGTCTACAGGATTTTGAAAAAAAAAACGTTAGATTTCTATGGTCTCATCACATCGCATTTGGTGCCTACATGTACAGCCAACCGCATAAGCGGAAGTAGGCTCTTAATAAAACTACTTACAAAGCGAAACCAGCTTACACTGGCAGTGATACCATTGACGTGCAGTTGACTGTAAAGTCCTACATGTCTCGCTATATCTATCGCAGATGAAGAACTAACAAATTCCATATTACATTGTGGGAGGCTATGGAATCGATTTCAGTCACCATTATTGTTTACAAGTAGCGCCCTTGCGACCTGTCAATCGACGATATATAGAACCATGGGTCACTCGTATGATGATTAGGATAACAGTCGTCAAATTCAAAGGACTTGTGACAATGATATCTAACAAAAAATGCGATTTTTCTGAACAAAATTTACTAGGTTTTTCTCTTGGCATAAATTGTAATTCTGATGGAAGCCGCTGGATGCTGGCAGCGCAGAACCGGTCGTCGAGAAATCCTCCCGCCTTTGTCAGTGGACGTTTCTCGGCTAATATCATGATAATGATGACATTTTAATTCATCTTGCTGGCGTCGCAGAGTTATTTTGTAAGGCAGGTTTTAACCGCCTCCGTGGTGTATTGCTTAGTTCATTAGCTACCTACATATCAGGAAGTCGGGGGTTATATTCCCAGCAGAGTCAAACTTTGTAAAGTTAATACATAAATACGATTGAAGGTAAGATAAACAGTTCCCTATTGCATTGGAGAATCTTGGTAAGCCCGCTTCCATCATCGGCAATTCCAAGCGCTTATCAATTGTGAGTTAAAAATAAAGTATTAATTTTCCTCCGAGTCTCAGACTGATAAAAATCGTAAGGGCCGAGAATGTTTTAGTTAATAAAACAAAATCAAGAGAAAGTTACAAACGTTACGCAAGTTTTACATGTTTTTTCGAAGCCCCGTTCGTTGAAGCAATATTTTTATAAAGTAAAATAAGCAAAAGCTCAGACGGACGCTAGAAATAACACGTTGTTCAATGTTAACCTTTCAAGCTCAGTGTTTCACTAAAAAAGAGGCAATAAGAAGAAAACGTCTAAATCAAATCATTTAACACGTTGGGGTATGTGGTGAGGAAATGCTATGCTAATATGGTGGGGTGTGACATACACAAATTCAAATTTAATTTGTACTGTTTAAAAATTTTAGCAATACGGCCGAATATTGTATACGATTTCTTTTTCTATGTTTCATCATCACAATCATATCAGCCGAAGAACGTCCACTGCTGGATATAGGCCTCCCCCAAGGATTTTCACGACGACCGGTTCTGCGCTACCCGCAACCAAGCGGGTTCCCGCGACCTTCACCAGGTCATCGGTCCACCGGGTGGAAGGCCTGCCTACGCTACGTTTTCCGTTGCGCGGTCGCAACTCGAGAACTTTATTACTCCACCGGCCACCTGTCCAAGAGCTATGTGCCCCGCCCACTGCTACTTAGTATTTCTGTTAAGTATCATTTTTTCCTATATTTTTTGCAAATTAACGTAATTAAGTTTAATGTTTCAAATTATTAACAAAAGCAACCAAAATTGTTATTGTTAAAATCAACTTAAAACTAAAATCCAATGAGATATTGTATTAAAAAACCTAAAAAATAATATTATTTTCATAAATATTAATTTTTGTTTTCAGTTTTTAATAAATTAAAAACTTTGTATTTTTTCAGCCCGAGTGACTCGAATCACTTCGATTATGCCGCTATTCTTTACAGCTACCGGAGAAAGTGTTGCAGGATCACTACTTAAAAAATATACAGCTCTCATTGACCAGTAAGACACATGCTTCATAATTTGTCCATAAGGAGTTTATAATTTTATAATGTTTATTAATTGTCTTTAATAATTGGAAATTTAAGACAGTGATAAAATATTAAAATGTTATTTACAACAACATGAAATTAAACTAAAACACCTTTAAAATACCTAGAATAAAATACCTAAGATACCTAGAGTAAAACACCTAAAATACCTAATCTAGTAGAATGATTATATTTTCTTTTACTTTGGAAGAACAGGGATGACGAATGCTAGTCATCTGATTTACAAATTCTGATTCAAAAGATTCATAGTTCTAAAGGCACGTTAAGCCTTTGTTGCCGATTGCTATCACTAGATGGCAGTTGTTCAGCCGTTTCATATGCTTTATGGGCGGCTTAAAATCTTCTGAAGGTGGGGTTCGCCACTAGCTCTACAACCTCCATCAACCCGGATTTGGCCCCGTGGAGAATGGCCTAAACCTTCCTAGTTTGGAAAAGACCCATGGCCCAGCAGTGGGGACGTTTATAGGTTGTTAACATTACAGGGTTTAACGAAATTGGTGTAAGACTCGTTAACCGAGACTTATACTTATCATTAAATAAATAAATAATAAATAAATATTCTGAGACAAATCACACATGGTCATCTGGCCCCAAAGTAGGATTCCCTGTGTTATGGGAACCAGAGACTGATATAAATACTTATATACGTTTAAATACATACACATATAGACATTTAACACCCAGACACAGAGTAAAAAAATCCACTGAGCCCCCGAGTCAGTCACATTCTAACCTATTTTTAAAAGAAACTCGTAGTTCGTGTAATTCTATTTGACCTTTCCATCCAAATCGATCAACTGTGTGAGTACGTGACCAATTTAGTAATTATTTGAATGGAGACTATTTTTTTTAGAACGTCAGGTGAGATGATGCCAAGAGCTTATCAATAGGGATGACGAATGCTAGTCATCTGAGTTACTTTTTATCATCTGCCAAAAACTAAATTTTGTTCTAAAAATGTTAGAAATAACTAGGCGTGACGTCATAGTTTAGCAGCGTCATTTATGCACTCATTTTGTGATTTTGGTGAATTAAAAATCGAAGACTTGATAAAAAACAAAACGAGTAAGGTTTTTCGAAGTTTAAGTACGAGTAGGAGGGCAATTTATTAATCAAGAGTTCATTATTTATTTCTGATGCTGTCGTCATGTCTATGGGTTCATTCAGTATGATGAATAGAAGCCCCAGTTAGCGCCTTATACGTACACCAATTTTGTTACTGCCTGTTATTATTTATTATTATAGGTAATGCCTAATAATAATAATAATATTATAGGTATCCTGATTAATCCATCTCACCGGCCACAATATGGAGAAGTAAAGAAGTATTTTAGAAAGGATATTTTATATCTTCTCAGCAAGTTCTATGTCACGTTCATAGCCCCACTTAAAGAATGTCGTGCCACCGACTTCTTTCTTATAAGTTGCTGGGGCTAGCTAAAGTGAGATATGGTGTAATTTTTATGTAGTTTATTTTTCTCAGCTTGGTATTTCTTAGTCTTAGTTTCTTGGCTTTTATTTTCCGCCGGGACAAAAAAAGACATTGCTTTTATATTGTAAGATACTGAGCCTCATTGTACTTTAGATATTTACATGTAGTTTTCATAGCGGTCCTGGTACATTGCGTGCTCCTTAGTGGTGATGGTCATGTAGGTGACGCAGATGATAAGTAGCAGCAGCGTCTTGATGAACGTGATGAGGATCTGGTGTACCGCGCACATGAACATGGCCATCAGGGTCAGTTGCAGGTAGTGCTGAAGTATAAAACATATTATCATTAGTTTACATATAACATACGATTTAGTCAGTGTCGCGTAAGGTTGTCTGGGAGAGATCGCTTCTTAGCGATAAGACCGCCTCATAGCCTCGTTTTTCTGTATAAAGATTTGTGATTATATTGTTTTTGTGCTGTACAATAAAGTGTGAAAACACTAAAAAGACTGGCAAGTTCAATACAATTCGATTCGATTCGATCAGAGAACTCCACAGACAATGCGCCACTTGGGTCACAATTAAGTGGCATTGTTCAAAAAAGTTAAGGTTGTTTTCAAAAGACTTCAAAAAATAGGAGGAGGTTTCGAAGTTTGGTTGTAGAACTGCATCATTTATTAACATTCGATTTTTTATATTAAAGGATATACTCGTACTTTCAGATTAGTCCCATATAAATTTTACCAAAATTAGTTCAGTACTTTTACAGGAAATGAATAAAAAATAATTATCAAAATTGTACTCGGTTTTTGTGATTGAACTCAATTTTTCAACATGTTAAGCGTCTCCCAATTATTTTTACATGAAAATATATAGACTATTTTAATTAAGAAACTGATATGTTTGTTTTTTATCACTAGTTATTTTTTATAATTTTTCATATGTAAAACGTGATAACGTCACCGGCCCAAATACTTACTATAAAAAACCCTCTCAGTACTAAGTTCAATTGACAATTATGAAATGAATTTAGTTACAATAGTGTTATTAAATTACTTTTTAAAGTATAAAATCGTTAAATCTCCAAATGATTTTTTATTAACATGCCTTATCAAAAACAGAAAAATGCCAATTAAGCCCACTGGCCGCTAAATTTCAATATATTTTTTTAAAATAAATTTACCAAGTCAGGAGAAAGATAAAGCACGTGCAATTGTAAAAAAATATATAGGGGTAACTGGGGAAGGGAAAGCAGCACTGCCCAAGTCCTGCGTCACTCTCTCGGCCTTGAACGTGCCGAATCGATTCGGAACGAGTCGATTCGCGCGGAGCCAGGCGGTGACCGTCCCCTTTTACGGTCGAATGACAGTTGCACCTAATGGACTAACCTATGAAGAGTTTCGAGTTTGGAGTATACCTTCTCGTAGGGTTGCCGACCAATGGTAACAAGGCCTACCCAAGACAAAAAGTATTGTGTTATTTTGCTTATACTAAGTAGTGCACCATAGCCTAGTATTTTTTGTCGTATTATCTAAATACGTAAATGATGAGGGAAGCGACGACAAAATTTTCTCCTGACGCGCATGTTAACCCGGCCGGTCAGCGTGGCGTTAAACACGCCACTCGAAACTGTACGAATAATTTGAAAACTTTTAGGTAGGTCAAGTCAAGCGTATTCAAAATTCTATCCAATGCCCAGTACGTAATGACAATTTTCATACCTACGAGTTTGTTCACTTGTATCCTTTTGGTTAATCATTGCTGTGTTAATATATTAATTAAAGAACCTGGGCGACCGATTTTTCATCCCCCCATCTCGGAAATTGTATTTTTGCTCTTCGATATCTGAGTGCAAAAGCCGTTTTTATTCCCGCTATCCCGTTATACTCGAGGGACAAACGCCTAAGGCATAGCACAGAAGTGTGGTCGTGCTTTTCTTCCAAAAGGGTGACAACACCCTGCTGAAGAACTACAGACCCATCTCACTTCTGAGCCATGTTTACAAGCTGTTTTCGAGAGTCATTACGAATCGTCTCGCACGCAGGTTTGACGTCTTCCAGCCTTCCGAACAAGCCGGTTTCCGAAAAGTCTTTAATACCATAGACCACATACATACGCTGCGGCAGATTATAAAGAAGACCGAAGAGTACAATCAGCCACTATGCTTGGCGTTTGTGGACTATGAGAAGGACTTTGATTCAGTCGAAACCTGGGCTGTGCTACAGTCTCTTCAGCGGTGCCAAATTGACCATCGATACATCGAGGTGTTGAATTGTCTGTATGAAAACGCCACCATGTCGGTTCGCCTCCAGGATCAGAATTCGAAACCTATCCAGTTGCAGCGAGGGGTGAGACAGGGAGACGTTATATCTCCGAAACTGTTCACCGCCGCCCTGGAAGATGTTTTTAAGCTTCTGGACTGGGGTGGACTCGGAATCAATATCAACAGCGAGTACATATCCCACCTCCGATTCGCTGACGATATCGTGGTCATGGCTGAGACTATGGAAGAACTAAGCACAATGCTTGATGGCCTCAGTAAAGTCTCTCAACAAGTGGGCCTTAAAATGAACATGGACAAGACGAAACTAATGTTAAATGTCCGTGTCGCACCCACCACTCTAAAGGTTGGAGACTCTACACTGGAAGTTGTTGACGAATATGTATACCTGGGACAAACAGTCCAGCTAGGCAGGTCCAACTTCCAGAAAGAGATCAATCGACGAATCCAACTAGGCTGGGCAGCGTTCGGGAAGCTTCGCAATATCTTCACGTTCCAAATACCGCAGTGTCTCAAGACTAAGGTCTTTGACCAGTGTGTGTTGCCAGTGATGACTTACGGAACTGAGACATGGTCGCTTACCATGGGCCTCATAAGAAGCCTCAAGGTCACCCAAAGGGCAATGGAGCGTGCTATGCTCGGAGTTTCTCTGCGTGATCGAATCAGAAACGAGGAGATCCGCAGGAGAACTAAAGTAACCGACATAGCTCACAGAATCGCTAAACTGAAGTGGCAGTGGGCAGGACACATAGCTCGTAGAACAGATGGCCGATGGGGTAGTAAAGTTCTCGAGTGTCGACCGCGCACCGGAAAACGTAGCGTAGGTAGGCCTCCCACGCGGTGGACCGAAGACCTGGTGAAGATCGCGGGAAGCCGATGGATGCGGGCAGCGCAGGACCGGTCGTCGTGGAAATCCTTGGGTGAGGCCTTTGTCCAGCAGTGGACGATTTGTGGCTGATATGATGATGATGATGATGAAAAATAAAAGTTTATTACGAATGTGTCCTAAACCCAGAAATAGAGACTTACCTCTCGTGCCTGTTGACATGAAGGCGTGAAAGAATGATGGTCCTTTTATAAGTCAAACTTAGGGTCTTAGGTTTCTAGGACCCACAGAAGTCAAGAATGGGATTGGAACATTTTTGTATGGAGCGTGGAATAGTGACAGTACTACAACATATTTTTTTTTAAAAATGCACACGATTAAAACTATAACTTTCGGTAAGGAACGCAAATCCTGTTGCCTTTTATTATGGAATAATACATTTTGACCAAAAGCGTCACGTTGTTGAGATATCTGGAATTAAATGTTATGAAAACACTAATTTCCTTCTCTATATCTCAAAATATGTCAGTAACGTGACGGTTTAGGTAAAATATCCTACTTAGTAATTGCAATCCCGTGATACAGGGTGTAAATACAAACCCCAGAGAAACCTTTAATGTGGTGAATAAGAAAACGAAACTGAACAACTTTGCCCAAGAAACCTAGTTAATTCTCAAAAAAAATTTTGGGCTTCCCGTAGAAAATTGCTCTATCAGCTGATCGACTTGTACGGGAAGACCAATTAAAAAAGTTAACAATACGTTTCTTGGGGAAAGTTGTTCAGTTTCCGTTTCTTATTCACCTCCTTAAAGGTTTCTTGGGTTTTCATTTGCATCCTGTATGCTATAGGTTATATCGCGTGCGAAAGATTTTGAATACAAATATATGTCACTGAGGTTCCCGAAATAATCTAGATAGATAACAAGAATATATAATAAACTAAATACAAAATCTTATCTAAATTGTTTCATCTAAATCTTATTTTAAGGACATATTCATTCATATCAGCTCATATAAGTCCGCACCGAGGAGCTCGAGCCTACCCTGAATTAGGGCTATCGGGCCTTAGTCGACCACGCGGGTCCAGTGCGGGTTGGTCGACTTCACACACAACCTTCGAGATTCTTCGCAGGCGTGTGCAGGTTTCTTCACGATGTTTTCCTAACGTACATATGAAATCGAAATTACACTATACGGACTCTATTAATGTTACAGTACATGCTACCATATTATCAACTATGATACCGATCAATACATGTATTATATAGGGAGCGATTTTCTAGAAAAGGTCCATTTTATAATCTGTTATAAACTGAGGATACCTCATTCATGTCGTAGGGGCAGGAGTCGATTAGCTCCTCAGGAAGGGGAGGCTCCGGCTCGGTGAACTCGATCGATTCATACACTCCTTGCATCTGTAAACGACAACCACTTATTGCAGAGTCCGTAGTATGAAGGCTATTCAACGCGCTTGATTTACGCAGCGCTATGAAATAGGATGCGCACAAATTTTTTAATATAAAACTTATAATAATTCGGATTTTGGCGATCGTTATCGGCGGGGGCAGCATAGTTGTTTTTCTCACAATGTTAAGTTCCCATAGTAAAGGGAATCCTAGATAAGGGACAGCTGACTGTGTGTGGTTTTGACTCCGAATATTATTATTATACAAGCTATTGCCCGCGGCTTAGCCCGCGTGGAAATCCTTTTTATGACTGAAATCGAGAGCGCACGGTGCGCAAGGCGCAGCTGTTCGAGAACATCCAATAAAAAATAGCTTATGTGTTAATCCAGTGCTTTAACTATCTACTTTACAAATTTCACTCAAATCCGTTTAGCCGTGAAAGTGGAACAAGCAAACAAAGATCCATACCTTCGCGTTAGCAATATAGTGTGATATTAGTTTAGTCGAGTAGTTACCATGACAAGGTGAATGGGCGTCACTGCGGCAACGACGGCGATGAAGGAGGCGATCTGCGCCAGAGTGCGGTTGTTGTGCACGCGGCTCGAGAACGCACGGATGCGGGGCGGAGCTTCCTGTATTGGCAATAAGAATGCGACCTGATTACAATGGTGTTAAAAAAACCTGCCAAATGTGAGTCGCACTCACGCACTGAGGTTTCCGTACCAACATATTTGGGTATGAAACCCTACAAACATCAACGAGTGCCTACAACAATTGGATCGAAGGACAAACTTAATTTTATAGTTGAAAAAAAGTTGTCCCATACATCGTTATATGTCAAGCTAAATTCTCCAACTGCAAATGTAAGTTCGCAATTTTTTTAAAGTAAATTGAAAAAATTTTCATTTTTCGGACTTTTTCGTACATTTGTGCTGTAAGACCTTGCTTCTCATCAAATTACATGATTTTAGGTCAACAGGCAGTATTTACTTGAAGTATGAAAATATGTGAAATTAATAGTCGTATCTTTTTACTGTTTTGACTTAGATACGTAATCTTTATATATATAAATCTTATGTCCGTGTGTTAGTCATTGAACTCCTCCTAAACGGCTGGACCGATTTCGCTAATTCTTTTTTTGTCGAGTTCGTTATTGTCAGGAGAAGGTTCTTATGTAGGGTAGGGTAGGGTAGTGTAGTGTAGTGTAGGGTAGTGTAGGGTAGGGTAGGGTAGGGTAGGGTAGGGTAGGGTAGTGTAGTGTAGGGTAGTGTAGGATAGTGTAGGGTAGTGTAGGGTAGTGTAGTGTAGGGTAGAGTAATGTAGGGTAGGGTAGTGTAGGGTAGGGTAGTGTAGTGTAGGGTAGGGTAGGGTAGTGTAGGTTAGGGTAGGGTAAGGCAGTGTAATGTAATGTAAGGCGGTACGTAGTTCGCCGGGACAGCTAGTTTTTTATTGATTTAAGGGACACACTTAAATATTTGATTTAAATTTAAACCTATAGGCAAGAAAACAGGTCTTGACAATTAAGACGGACGCAAAACGAAGTGACCCTATAAGGGTTTATTTTTTCTTTAGAGGTACGGAACCCAAAAAACACGATTGATATTTTAAGGAGTCACTCAGTGAGTTACGATGAAGGAAAACATCGTGAGGAAACCTGCACACATCTGCGAAGAAACTCGAAGTTTGTGTGTGAAGTTGACCAACCCGCACTGGGCCCGCGTGGTCGAATTAAGCCTGATCGCCCTAATTCAGGGTAGGCTCGACTCCTCGATGGGGACGTATATATTAGCTGATATGATGACTCAGTATGTAATAGAGAGAATACAGGAAACATATCAAAAACATTTATGTATAAAAAAAACTTTTCATTCGTCACCCTAATTCACATGGCACAAAGAGGTGATTGCCTGTCCGTTCGTTGACCCGGCAGTAGATATATAAAACTGAGAATACGCGGAACTCTGAAGGAAGGAAATACTATTGGAAGCACGGGCTGGCGAACGACCTTGCAGTGACTATCTACTTAAGAGTATACACCAATTTTTGACATGGTAATATCTGAGTTTCAATGGGAGTGATTTTTTTATGGCAGATATTTTAAGCATTTTTTTCTGTATTCTTCACTCGATACTGAGTAAATCCTTAAAATTTCACTCGTGATTTTTTTCAACACCATGTAAACTTAGAAATTGTAGTAAAACTTTTTTCATATACAAACTAAAAATTAAAATTTCTTGAAAACAAATGAACTGGTTCTAGTGAATCTTTGTGCACGTAAGCTTGACACTAAATTGTACGGAGTAATTTGAATGTTTTTTTGAAAAATATTGGTGCCAAAAGTGATTTTAAGTTTTGATATCAACCTTTAAAATTAGCAATTTTTTAAAAAGTATTACAAAATAAAATAAAATATTGTACGATAAATAACCTCATTAAACCACTGCTAACTGACAATTATTATGGATTGTTTGGTCTCACCAAAGAGGCCCTACTTTAACCCTTTCACGAGCACCGCAGCTAAGGCAAACAAGGGAAAACTGCATCTTATTCGAGGTCAATATACAGCATCCCTGACAAATATATTGCCAACGCTCGTGATAGGGTTAGAAGTCCATCGACTCGTCCTCTCGCCAGTACAATACAGGCATTACAGGAGGTAAAAGAGAATACAAAACGGATCAATTTACCAGTACCTTACGGAACCAAGTCACTTTGAAAATAACAATTTTCGGACATAGCATACAAAGTCGAATAATGAGCTCATCGATTTGTTTTAACAGCTAGACTGTACAACAAGAGCGTGAAACGAGCAATTTCACCCGAGACGTTTATACAGGGTGTAACAAAATTGGTGTATGTAGGTCCCGTTAACTGGGGCTTCTACTCATCATACTGAAAAACTTTTGTTCTACGATTTTTCTGAAATCGCAAAAAAAATATATTTTTCTCTTCATACAAACCGATCAGCTGATCGACCAATTTTGTGCATTTTAGTATGGAGGGTCCATATCTTTTTTTAGAATTGACTATGGGTTCCTTGGGGAAAGTTGTTCAGTATGATGAGTAGAAGCCTCAGTTAACGGATCCTACACCAATTATTTTACACCCTGTATAGCCGCCCGAGCCGATACAGAGATAGTGGATAATCACGTCGAGGAAAAAATGGTTTTTATGCTCGAGTTTTACACTACTCGTAGATATTATTTAATTACTAATAATTTATTGAATTTTCAACCGCAATACAACAAATTTGGCTAGTTTTGACGAATAATTAGTTTCGCACCACACAGTTTTCCTTCTTTTTTAAAATTTTCACTTGTTACGTTTGACTAGGGTGAGATCCTTAATGCCAAGTTATAAACATTTGCGTTATTTGTTTTAACGTAAATGTATTAATCTTAAATATGTAAGTATTTAGATATTAATATGTATGTCGTAACTAAATAAAGTTATATATAACCTAAATCTCATAAAAAACATATCTATTAGAAGAAAGTGTATGTGGCTAAGAGTAAGAAAAACAACATAAACAACAACTTTATAAGCATGAGAAGTAAAAAAGTATTTTTTTAAATTAACCTTTAATTTAATTAAGTTTGATTAAATGACATGGGGATGGTTGTTGAGTTTTGTCTTCTAATAGGGATGACGAATGCTAGTCATCTGATTTACTTATCATCTGTCAAAAACGACATTTTGTTCTAAAAATGTTTGAAATACCTAGGCGTGACGTCATAGTTTAGCAGCGTCATTTATGTACTCATTTTATGACTATGATAAATTAAAAATCAAAGACTTGATGGAAAAAAACGAGTAAGGTTTTACGAAGTTTAAGTAGGAGGGCAATTTAGTGATCAAGAGTTTTATTTCTGATGCTGTCGTCATCCCTATTTTTTTCCTTGTTGTTACCCTGTGTTAGGTTTTTGTATTTAAGAAATAAGTAGCATCATACCGGAATGTCAAAGGCTAGGATGATTAGCGTGTCGACCAGTAGGATCAGTCCACAAATGCCAGTCGAGATCCCGCTCATCAGTGAACTGAAAAATTTACACATCGGTCAAAATTTCAACTTACCAGTGCAGGGTCCTTAAGAGTACAAGAGTATATCAGTACGTCCCTAGCGTCCTCCATTCAAACATAGTTTGACTTTTATTTGAATGTTACTCAATCATAGTTATTGAAATTTTGTAAACACGTATGTAAGATAGCCTTAAAAAAATTACAGAATTCCGTAAATTTGCATAATTTTTTTTACAGAATTAAAACAAGTATGATACAGCGTTTATAAAATTTCAATAACTTTGGAACCCAAATCCGTTCCGACATCCGTAGGAGATCCAAAGTAACCGACGTAGTCCTCAGAATCGCTCAACTTAAGTGGCACTAAGCGGAACATATTGCTCGAAGTGGCCGTTGGGGCAGTAGAGTTCTCGAGTGGCAACCGCACACCAGAAGATGTAGCGTTGGCTGGCTTCCTACTCGGTGGACCGACGACCTTGTGAAGGTCACGGGATACCGCTGGATGCGGGCAGCGCAGGACTCGTTGTTTTGGAAATCCTGGGGTGGGGGGACTTTTGTCCAGCAGTGGTAATCTGCTGATATGATGACGATGATGACGCAGAACCAAAGAACAATTATATGCAGCGCGCTACACTCGCAGTGACACTAGCCTATAGCACTTGTGAAAATTGAAGTTAGTGTTTTCTTATATCGATAGGTGTCACATTCTTATTATAGGGTATAACAAAAAGTTGTAGCACAACATACTGGGCTATTTTTGGACTTCTCTTACAAAATTAGTCTAAATTGACTAAGCTTCTCTTCGTAAAAGTTGTTCATTATGATGAGTAGTAGCCCCAGTTCATGGCTCCCACAACAGTTTTGGTAAATCCTGTATAAATGTTGCAGTAAAATTAATCTGTCATTCTGTCCGTACGTCGGATGGGTTTTTTCGAAGATTTTAAACACATTGTTAAACATAGGGCTAGCTCGTTGATTGAATGGCTGAAATGTCCATTTGGCTGTGACATTAATACTGACATTTCGAAGGCGAGCAGCAGCACGGCGATCATGGCGATGTACATGCCGAGCGAGCAGAGGAAGTACAGCTTCAGCATGTGGTCACGCTCATTGCGATACTGTCAACCAAATAGTGAGACATTAGATATTGGAAATTAGCAATTGAAAACGAAAATGGGAAAAAGATTCTCTAGTGGTGACCACGGGCAGGGAGACGTTATGTTGAACGGTCCCCCGCCGTCGGACCGATGCACTGGTAAAGCAGGCATGGATGCCGCTGGTTGCATGTGGCTCAAAGTCGTGCTGAGTGGAGGTATGTGGGGTGGCCTATGTCCAACAGTGGACGTCTTCCGGCTGAGATGATGATGATGACGAGATACTGTGTGCCTGTGATTTCAATCGTCTCTGGAATTCATAGACGGCATGCTGGGAACTAATAGATAGGCTTAAAGTATTAAAAAAAACACGTTTAATATCCATTGAGACTTCTAAATCCAAACTCACATTCAAGAAACATTATAAAAACTATCTCATTGCGAAACAAAAGATAGGTATTTCCTGGGTTCCTCAGCAGCGGATTTTGCTGTGTGAAATCTAGGAAACTGCCAAACCTTAAATACAATTCATACATACACATACCTAGAATACTGCGTACTTCTGGAATCTGCACTCCCACCCACACACACACACACACACACACACACACACACGCACGCACACGCAGCCAATTAATTGATTTGATTTTGATACTCTAAACTTTGTTAATTTTTGGTTTTATCGATAGTGGTAAAACGTTTATTCAATGTGAAGTTCAGGCGATTTTCATGATTTTTAGATCTTCTGTAAATAGAAAAAATGTTGTATTTGCCTCTGCATTTTTCATATGAATATTCTAACAGCTGGCCTTTTCTTTAAATTGGTGGTGATGGATGACACCTTTATACAACCGTATGGAATTGCAATAAAAACATTCAGATTTTTATGAAATACTTGAACTCAATCGCTTTACTGTGCCGAAGTTTATTTTATATTGATGATTTTTGTAGAACTAAAAAGGCTATTTTAACAACTTTTCTACGATATATTGCACGTTTATAAATTGTGTTTAGTTTTGAAAATATTTTAGTTGAAGTAATTTCAAGTTTTTTTCCTTAAATTTTGACTTAGTCAAAATACTAGAAAGATTATCTCCCCCGATAGCGGACCCGTATCGCTATCAGAATTCAAAAATCACAAAAGATGAATTATTGATAAGTCTATTGTCGTATTTAGAAAAATTATGAGTCAAAACCCCTTCCGGTCGTTTTGGCAAACAAGTATCGCAACTAGTAGTTGAACCTACTAACAAATCAATTATCCATGTAAAAAAAACAGCGTTCTTTCAGTGTAATTCAACAATTCTGCTGCTAATAAAACGCCACTCAACCTTTCGTAACATGACACCTTTTATAACCAACCCAGTTGCGAATATACGAGAGACCGAGAGTGAAGCCTCTATGTATTAGGTTTCCATGCCCACAGGGTCCGATACGAGACCCTATTGTTGCGGCTGTCCGTCCTGTCAGAGGCTCACAGCTCTTAGATGAAAATGACCAGAATTTGAAATTCATACAAAATGGAGTACCGTATCAAGTATACGTGGAACGGAAACCTTAGTACTTACGTGAGCTTACCGTTAAAGAAACGTTTTTATTTTGTATGTAAGATTTTCAATCCATACTGATTGTGAGTGATTTGATTAATTTAATTGACTTAACCGCCTCCATGACGTAATGGTTAGTCCATAAGGTTCACACTAGGTCGTCGCGGGTTGAATTTTTGGTAGAGTCTCACTTTGTAAGACTCAGTTTGATTGGTGGAAGGGCATTTTCTAAGCCCGCCTAGCCTAGCTACCTCGTGACGTAATGGTTAGTCCATGACGTTCACATCAGGAAGTCGAAGGT